>PVKA01000682.1:154974-183882 GCA_004027165.1 Ctenomys sociabilis | reverse complement strand
TTTTTTTTTTTTTTTTTTTTTTTTTTTTTTTTTTTGTCTTTTTGAGACAGGGTCTCACTATGCAGTTCAGGCTGGCCTTAAGCTCACTTTGTAGCTCAGGCTGGTCTCGAACTCACAACAATCCTCCTGTCTCAACCTACCAATGCACTTTCTTAATGCACACTTTTTAGCAGGATTGTCTTCACTAGCTTCTGATAATCATATCCTTCTGTTTGCAGTTGCTTAAGGTTCCACAGAATTCCTGTAGTGAAATTTAATATAACTCTTTTCATTGTAAAATAAACACCATAAAGTTTTGTAACATTTGTTCCAAAATATTAACATTTGTGCCTTTGTAAGAAAATTAGAAACATTCCATATAAAATATTAGATATAAGTATAAATTTCATACACATAATTTAGGGACTTTATAGTATAAATCCAGGAACTTAACACGTTGTGCTATACCTATATAATTGACTATCTTGCAAATAATTTAAAAGTTTTATAGGTATTAATAAAGAAGACAGAAGATATTAAAGTAATAAGCAACATAAAATATAAATAAAATTATATATACACCAATGTATATCTACAAACTTATCAATACATTCTTGTGTCTCAGTGGTTGGGTTATAATTTTTACTTAAATTTTTAAACTGTGTTTCTATATACCAAGGTTTTCTTTTTTGTAATTTAAATATAATTAGCATTATCAAAACATAATTCATTTAACTTAAGATGTGATTTCAAAACAATCTTATAAGGTACTCATTAAGTTTTTAAAATATGAACAAAAATTTTACTAGGTCCAATGCTTTTATTAAGCACTACTCTGTGACTCTCCCACTTTTCCCTTCCGTGTGGTTGTACATACATATAGGTTACACATCGTGTCTTCTACTTTGCCCTTGTTAGACATTTCCAGTTGACTATTGACCAGTAAATTTTATTAAGTGTTGCTTTAATTCTGAGACAGCAACTAGAATTAGAGCATTACACAGATTTATGGGCTTTCCTCATGTTTCACAAAGCTGACTGCTATGGTTTGTATCTAAACGTCCTCCAAAGACTCATGGTTCATGATCAATTCAGGATCTAAAGCTGGGATAATGGGTGGGAGTGTTAGACCTGTCCTGGGGCAGGTGGAGTGAGTGCAGTATACGGGAAGGAGAAAGCTTTGCCTCCTGCTGCAGCTCCTGTTTTTGTCATGGCTGTATTGTAACTCCATGAACTGCTGCCCTTTGCCCTGTGCCACTCTGGCTTGGAGCCATGTGAATATGTGCTGAAACCTCCACAATCTGTGAGCTGAATAGGCCTTTCTTTCCTTAATTTTAGATGTCTAGTATTTTTCCATTAATGAGAGAAAATTAACTGAGACACTGACCAAGAGGGACAGTGTCTTCTATTACCTCTTGAATATCCATTGTCTATACTAGTTGTAAAACAGTTGGTTTATTTTTTTTTTACTAGTACCTTTCTTCAGTACTTTGATGATTGAATTCTTATAGGAGGGCAGTAGAATCCTTAGCAGTATGCCCAAGACCCTGGGTTTGAATTCTAAGCCTTACTGAATAGTAAGAATGTACTTCCTTCCACAGCACATACACTAAAATTGGTAGGATTATTTTTGGAGCTATTTCTACCAAATTATAGTAGACAAATACTTGAAACGGAGATGCTTTCTACAAAAATATTAGAAAGTTATCAATTTTGTCTTCTGCAGACACTTAGGTTGCTTTTAATGTAGCTTCAGTGGCTTTATTTTTAAATCTTAGTTTGCACAAAATATTGTCCCTTTATTATTCACAAATGATACTGAAAGAAAACTAGTGAAGCAAGCAGTGAAGAAATAATACTACATGTCTTGTCATAGGGTTAACATAGTAGCAACCAGAGTCGGGATGGAGAAATGCTGATATATAAACATCAGAAGCATCCCTCCCTTGAATCCTATCCTTCCTTTAGTGGATAATGTCTTCATACTCACTACTTTCTCACTTCGTGAATCTAATTTAAACATTTAATTTCACATGAGTTAGAAATAAAATCCTTTATAAAGTAGTTTCTGACCAACAATTTATTCTGAAGTAAAAAAGAAAGAGGGAAAAAGCAAAGTCCTAAATTAAGTCCCTTAATCCCTGATTCAAATAATATTAAGGAGGGAAATATCAGGCACAAATATTTGCATACTGTGGCCTTGCTTCTTACCATGCAAAAATTCCAGACAGTTAAATGGCAAGCTTTATCGAGAGGAGGCATGGATCTCTGGTGTATTGAAATTCAATTCTGTGAAGCAAATATTATTGAATGCCTCCCACACCATGTGTGCAACATTTTCTACACTTTGGAAGAATCAAAGGAATTATAAGGCATTTACTACCTTGCTGGAGTTTGCAATCTTGAAGAGCTTTCCTAGGAAACAGTTTTGTGCTGAATAAATAAGAAATATAGATAATTGAAAATATCCTATAGACATAAAACCTATTCACATGTCATCCAGATGTCATTATGAGTTGAAGATCAATCATCTTCTTTTAAATTTGCCAAAGAATCAACCCAGACCATACCTATGCATTAACCTTCATCACACTTCATGTGGAACATTCTAAGAAAACACATCTAAGCCCTGGATGTTGCTACTAAAGTGTGCAGGAGCAGCGAGACTGTGCTCTGTGACCTTGTTTGTCAAGTAGGATAGGAAGTTTTTTTTTCTAGGTAATGCATTATCGCTGTGTCTCATTTTGATGATATATTATACTTACACATCATTGAAGAAGCAATTTGCTTTGATGATGAACAGACATGCAATAGATCATGACTGAAAGAGGGAGAGGAGGAGCACCCTGGAGAACTATAACTCACACATTGATGCCAACCATAGAAGAACAGGGAAACAATTAATTTAAATTATCTGGACAGAAACTGGGCCAACTAAAGGACTTTTGACCATTTCCAAAATGTAAAAAATAAATTTATTAGAAGTGCTTTTTCATAGCTATAAAAAGTCACTGTGACTGATCCTTATGATTATGGGACTTCTCAATGTCTTGACCATGATGGAGAATAAATGAAACTGCATGAGTAATACTCTGTATAATTTACAGCCATATATAATCATATATACACATATGAAAATGTAAGTCAAACTGTGGTAATCTTAGTAATATGAATGGATCATATACATGTCTATATATTGGTTATGATATTATAGTATAATTTTATAACATGTTACCATTAGTAGAAGCTGGGCAAAATATATACATCTTCTTGCATTATTTCTTAACAAGTATCTGTGAATCTATATAACTATCTCAGCTTTTCAGTGAAAATGCCTTTTATACGCTACTTCAGATGCAACATCACAAAAATGTAGTATATGTGAAGGCTTTCTTGTTTTGAATATTATACAAAAATTGCTACTCATTTTCAAGTTCCTGGAAGATATTAGCAGATATTCAATATTAACCTTTGGTACCTCTATTTACCTTAACATATAAGTAATGTGCAAATCAAGTAAAAATTCTGTTTGACAAAAGAAAATAACTGGATTTAAAGAATAAAAGGTATTGTAGTATACATCTACAAACATACCTGAGCAGCTACTTTGAAAAAATATGTAACATAATAATCATTGACAATTTTGTATCATCTTGTTTTCAAATTTGTACCACTTTTATTGTTTTTTTCTCTTTCTTATTAAAAAGAAACAAGAAGTCTAAATTATTTTTAACGTAAAATAATCTAGCATATCTGAGCAAGACCTGAGCATAATTTAAATAATTAAGAGTAGTGGTGCAGGTAAAATAATACGCAGTTTTTTAAATACCAGGGTAGATCTACTTGATAGCAAAAAATATCTGTGAAACCTGGACATTGTCACCCAAAGTCATACTTAAGTATAGTTGAATTTGTTTTAGCATTATATAGGAACTAAATGTGTGGCTATGCTGTTATAGCAATGATAACCTAATACAATGACCTACTAGAAAGGAAATAAAAATGCAAACATACATGAGACACAATTATAAAGCATAATCAACATAATATTATCCAAATTATAAAAAGCTTCCTAAGGGCAAATTTGTGAAGATCTACAACTTCCCTTGAGCAGAAGCTAAAATAGAAAATAAATCCTAAAGATTTTCAGAATAAAAGGAAATGAAGACACTAGGAACCAATACATATTCCTATAGTAGGAAGGCAATGGAAGCTACACTTACTAACTGGGAGAATCAGTCAGCAGAAAAGGACTGAGTAGTGGAGACATTTGTCCTTCACAAAAGAAATCTAAGGAGTTAACAAAGATCTTGGATTTGAGAAATAATAAATTTCTTGTTTTCAGAAAATAAAACCTTTAATCATTTAAAGGAAAATGTGCACTGGGGAGATAGATCAGAAGTCTAAATAACTGACTGGTAATCATAAGGACCTGAGTTCAATCCCCAGTACTGCATGCTGTGCTTGTTCAGGAACCCCAGGCACACTGTGCCAGTCACAAAAACCAGATGTGGTATATCACAACTGTAATCTCAGTACTGGGGAGACAGGAGCTCATTATGGGTCATGCTGTGTAGTGAGACCCTGTACCAAAAAGTAAATAAATAAAAGATTTTAGAAAAGGAAAATATGTGCAACTTGAAACCATTTTAAGTGAAGTAAAACAAACACACATCTTAAAAACCACATATGGTTCTCTATATATGACCAACTTAATATATAAATAAATATGCTGTAAAAAACAGATAGGAGCAAATATGAGAGGAAAAGTTTCTGTAATCCAACATAGACAATGTATCCAAAAGTGTACATTGGTTTAGAACAATATTCTTTTGTGTGCCTTATGAATTGTCATCTAATAATCTAGTTGCTAATCGGCATGCTACATGTATGACAATTAACATTATAAAGACCTATAAGTAAATGAATATGATACTGGAGAAAAAAGGAGATGGGTGAAGGGGAAGGGAAAAAAAGGAATTAGGCTATGTTTTGTACCAACTCCTCAAAATGAGTGTAATCATTATGTACTGAAAGAGAGACAGGCTTTTGGAACACTGAAATGGGCACCGAAGTGAAAAGTGATACCAGGTAACATTGGTTCAAATGGCTTGAGGAAAACATCTCAAGACAGCTCGAGAGGCTCAGCAGTTTTCCCACCTACTGACCCCATGCCAAGGTTCATTTCTGCTTCTTCCTTTAGTTTATTTAGTCTCTATTTCTTTCTTCACTCATTATTATTTTTATTTAGTGCCCCTTTCCTAAACTATCTTCATTTGTAAATATATGGAAGATCATAAGCATATTTGGCTTTTATATCAAATGAAATTGAATTTATTGCAACAGATATATGAATTACAATTAAAAATTGAGGCACAGTAACTGATGAATATTTTGAAATCCAATCAGCCAGTTTGCTAAAAGATCCTAAATTTTGTGTGAATTTTATATTATTTGGATCTACTAATAAATTAGAAATTGTATTCCATTATATATTTGTTACTAAAAGTATCATTAGCAATTTATTAATTTTTAAATATCATATTGAAAAGAAATGCAAATTTTTGTAAGGTCAATATCTAAAACACAAATTCTGAGTAAAATAGTAAAACAAATTGCATAATGTAAGTGAAATGCATGGATTTTTGTGATTATGTAAGTTTGTGTTATACTTGATCTTCTACAATGAGAATGTTGTAGTTTACAACACTGAGATTTAAATGTTACCTTATTTAGGAGAAAACCATAAATAATTTTATAAAAGTATTAAGCACATATATATTTCTCAACAAATTGTCCAGAAGCTGAAAACTTGATTAGTTTACTACAATTGAGTAGTAGGGAGTGAATATCTAGTCAAGATCTCTAAAAACATTATTTAAGTTTTGGGTATTAACAATGTGTGAATAAAACAATTTTTATAAAAGAAACTACCAGTTAGGCTGACTGAAAGTTGATAGAGTAAGTCTTAACTCATGTTTAATTGTGAAAACAATGACTTATAGTCAGCCACAAGCAGCATTACCTTTCCAAACAATTTGAGGTCTGGAAAGGAGTTTGTATTACCTTGGTTGGCTGAAATTCCAAGATGAATTATTTGAGAGGGCAGACACATACTCCAGTGGCATTGGCAGCCTTGGTCTAGGTTGGAATTGGAAATATCAGGTCCATAGAGACTTGCTTCCAGCCCCTCCTGGCCACAGTCCTACTGCCAGTCCCATTTACCAAATCACCTGGGAATAGCCATGTCCAGTCAAGCCTCCAGTGAAGGCACACTGATTCTGGCCCTCACCAGAGCCCTTGAAGCAGTCCTGTGATCCGGTTTCACTTCACTTCAGTCCAGGGGCAGCACTAGCCCAATAGGTACTCAGCAGAGGACACATCCATCTGTGCCACTATGGCAAGGTAACTCACCTCAGTGTCAGCTTTGGGCCTCGAAGTACCCCAGGGACTCGCCAGTTCCACTCCACTGAAGCTGAGGGCATTTGTGATCATGTAGGGCCCAAGATAAAAAGAAGAAACATATCTATCCACTCAGAAGTGACAAAATCTCTACCTGTAGGTTGAATTGTGAACTCTGACTTAATGCTTTTGTGTACTCTGGCCCTTTTCCCTCCTTCCATGGAAGTGCTGTCTGTTTAGGAATGAATACAGTGCAGGTAGGAGTCTATCCAAGGATCTGGAAAGACTCACATCTCTTATACCCCACATCTCTAATATGTTAAATTGCAACATCTACTCATGGAGCTATGACTCTTGAAGTGTTACAAGAATGACACTTAGTCCTCATGAACCATGACCCTAAGGCAATCCCATATACCTGGATGTCTGGAAAGAATATGCCTGCCAATGTCCTGGGTAACTTGTCAGCCAAGCAGTAGCATATAAACTACCTGAAAACTACTAAACTGTGATCTCAAAGCAGTTATTTCACCTGCTGAGGAACAATATACAAATTGTATAAAAACTGAGATATTTGCTCTCTATAGTGCACAGAAATCATAAAGTCAATCAGTTTCATATATCACAAAGAGTTTCATAACATCACAAAGAGTTAATAAATCTGTAATAACCAAACCAAAATAAATGATCATATATAGATCACAAAGAATTCAAAATAATCAGCCTGAAGAAGTTCATGGAGTCATAGAATACCAGAATAGAGAACTAGACAAAAATAAGAAAAATGTCAATGAGAAAAATTAGAACATTACTAGAGGAATTTAACACATACCAAAGAATCAAGCAGAACTGGATCCAACCAAGCCCAGCCTTGTGAGTGTGTGGGAGAGCTTTGGGCTCCCCAGTGCTCTTTGGGAGAAGGACACAGCACAGGGACACCAGAGTCTCACTGTTGTGCCAAAAGAGCTACAGCAAAAAAGAGCTGAATTCTACAGCTAGATCCAGGCCAGGCATAACTGGATAAACTCAAACTTAATAGATCTGCACCCGAATCTCATTATGTGCTAAGGTTATAACTGCACCAAAGCTCTACACCAAAGGTCAGAGGTCAGTGCTATACAAAATTACAAAGACAAGGAGCAAAATGCAATCACAAGCCTTGAGCCCACCCATGACAAGTGCAGAGGACACTAGCTCAGCTGAAATGAATAAATCAATAGGGCCAGAAGCAAAAAAACAATAGCAAAATGGTATAGAGGAACTCAGACCAGAATTTATGCCTGAAATAAAAATTGAAATTTCTGAATACATAGGACCTGCATTAAAGATCTAAACATAGGGGGGAAACCCAATACCCACCCAGAACAAGTGCAGGGAACACTAGTTCAGCTGAAATGTATGAATTAACAGTGTCATGAGAAAAGAAACAACAGCAGAAAAATAAAGAGGAAATCAGCAGAAATAATTTCTGAAATAAAAACAGAAATCTCTGAGATCATAGCATCTGAAGGAAAGAAGCAAATATGGACATATATAGAAGAAACCCAGTTTGAAAAAAGCTCTGCAGTAAAAGAATTAATAGTTACCTCTAAATAAGACATTCATAAAACATAGAGGAGATTAGAAATATGACAGATCCCTTGAATAAACAGTGCAGGAAAGAAATAGATCGCATGAAGCAGAGTCAAAGAGTTAAAAAGAAACTTAAAATCTTAATCACAAGGCTACAAAGCAGTTTCAGTGAAAGCAAAGACAGAGTTTCAGATCTTGAAGATGCTAGTGCAGCTAGTGAAAAGATAAGAAAGAATTTCTTAAAAATTACTGGGATGAAGGAAAAAATAATCCATCACCGGCAAGACGATGTCAAGATGAGAAATGTGTGACTAATAGGCATCAATGAGAAAAAAGGATTCAATACAAATGATATAAAAAGAATATGGGCAGAAGTAATAGGAGAAAATTTCCCAAATATGAGGAAATAATAAGACATCCAGGTAACTGAAGCTATCTGGTACACAATGCCAGATAGCTTCAACCCAAATAAAAACACACCGAGACATATAATAGTCAAGATCCCAGAAATACAACACACAAATAATATACTGAAAGGCACTAGAGAAAAGAAGTAGAACATATTCAAAGAACAAAGAACAACTAAAGAATATTATGATGACAGAGCCATCCATACACAGGCTACTGAAAAGTGTTCTAGAGAGGGACCACAATGACCAGAACTGCACAACTGTGAACTGAAGGAACCCACTAAATAGAGCAAGCAATTAAACACAGCACAAAAAGGACTAAACTATAGCAGGTAAAAGATACATCACTCATAAGTCAACACATTTCAATTATAACCATCAATGTAAACTGACTCATTTCACCAATTAAAAGAAATAGACTGGCACAATGGATTAGGAAACAAAATACAACTATATGCTGTGTAAGAGAAACACACTTAACTCAAAAAGACATTCATCGGCTTAAAATTAGAGGATGGAAAACAATACTACATGCCCCAGCACCTCAGAAAAAGCATGGGTAGCATTTTGCTTCACCGATAGTCTCAACTTCAAATCAAGAAGGATGAAACAAAATAAAGAAGGCCATTACATTTGGTTAGGGAAAAAATTCAAGAGGAACAGTTAACACTGATAAATACCTATACACCAAACAAAGGAGCACCCAAATATATAAGACAAATCTTCATGGATGTGAAAAATCTAATATCCAAGATGACAATCTTAACAGGAGACCTTAATACCACCTTATCTCAAAAAGATAGGTCAACCAGACAAAAATTAGCAAAGAAGTAGCAGAACTGAACCAGAGCTTGGAACAAATGAACATGAGGGACATATACAGAGTGTTCCACAGCTGAATCCACATTGTTTTCAGGTGCACATGGGTCATTTTCTAATAGAGACCACATAATAGTCCATAGGTCATGCTTAAGTAAATGCCAGAAAAGGGAATTTATTCCATCCATATTATCTGACCACAGTGCAATGAAGCTGGAAATAAATGACAAAAGAAACCAGAAAAGCCTGCTATTTACATGGAAATTAAACAACACCCTACTCAGCAATCAATGGGTAACAGATGAAATTAAACAAGAAATTCAACAATATATATGAAAATTCATTCACAACTTACCTGAATTTATGGGATGCGATGAAAGCAGTGCTTAGAAGGAAAATCATAGCTATGAACTCACACATTAGGAAAACAGAATGGGAACAAATAAACACCCTAATGTTGCACCTCCAACATCTAAAAAAGGAAGAACAAACGAAATCCAGAGCACAAAGATGGGAAGAAATCCTAAAGATTAGAGCAGAAATTAATTCAATTGGGATAAAGAAAACAGTTCCAAGAATCAATGAATCCAAAAGCTGGTTCTTTGAAAGACTAAATAAAATTGATAAATCCCTAGCTAACATCATCAAAAAGAAGAAAGAAAAGGATTCAAGTATAACTAATAAGGCATGTAAAGTGTGTAATCACCACAAACCCAGTGAAAATCACAAGATTGCGTATAACTACTTTCAGAATCTTTATGCTCACAGAATAGAAGACACAGAAGAAATAGACAGATTGCTCAAAAGGTACAGATTTCCAAAAGTGAATCAAAAAGATATAACAACTCTTAATAACCCAATAACAGCCAATGAAATACAAAATGTAATAAAGAGCCTGCCAACAAATAAAAGTCCAGGTCCTGATGGATTAACAGCTGAATTCTATGACAAATTCATAGAAGATATAATCCCTACAGTCCTTCAACTCTTCATTGAAAAAGAAAAGGAAGCAGCCCTCCTAAAATCATTCCTGGAGGCAAGTATTACACTGATATCAAAATCATGGAAAGACACAATGAAGAAAGAAAACTATAGGCCAATATCTATCATGAACACAGATGCAAAAATCCTAAGGGAAATATTAGCAAATAGAATACAACATATCATCAAAAAGATCACAAACCATGTCCAGGTAGGATTCATACCAGGAATTCAAGGATAATTCAATATTCAAAAATCTATAAATGTAAGTACACTATATTAATAGAGTGAAATCTAAAAACCATATGATCACCTCAATTGTTGCAGATAAAGCTTTTGATAAAGTCCAACACTCATTCATGTTCAAAGTCCTGCAGAAAATTGAATTAGAAGGCCTCTAACACAATTTGATAATATCCATCTATGACATTCAAACGGCTAATATAAATCTAAATTGGGAAAAAACTGAGATCTTTTACTCTTAGATCAGGTACAAAACAAGGATGTACTCTATCACCCCTCCTGGTCAATATAGATTTGGAATCATTAGTTACAGCAGTTAGACAAGAGGGAGAAATAAAGAATAAGAATAGGTAAAGAAGAAGTTAAATTATCATTATTTGCAGATGACATGACACTTTACTTGGAAGACCCAAAGAATTCCACTAAGAAGCTACTAGAAATGATACACAAATTCAGTATCATAACAGGAGACAAAGTCAATACTCAAAAGTCAAAAGCATTCTTCTATGCAGATAACAAACACACTGAGAGGGAAACTATAGAAGCAATAACTTTTACAATAGCAACGGGGAAGGTGAAATACCTTGTAATTCTCTTAACCAAGGAAGTCAAAGATCTTTTCATGGAAAATTACAGCACCCTAAGAACAGAGACCATTGAGGATTTCAGAAAATGGAAAGGTATTCCCTGCTCCTGGATAGGAAGAACCAACATCGTGAACTTGGCCATACTCCCAAAATTGTTGTACGTGTTTAATGCAACTGCCACCAACATACCTCTCAGACCTAGAGAAATCATTTCTAAAATTTATTTGGGAACAGAAAAGACCTAGAATAGCAAAGGCAATCCTGGCCACCAAACACAAAGCAGGAAGCATCACAATGCCTGACTTGAAATTATACAACAAATCCACTGTAATCAAATCAACATGGAACTGGCAGTGAAATAGACCTGAGGATCAATGGAATAGTATAGAAGATGCAGAAGCCACTAGGAACACACTCAGGCACCTGATCTTTCACAAAGTGGCCAAACATGTTTACAGGAAGAAAGATAGCCCCTTTAAAATGGTGCTGGAAAAACTGGATTTCTACATGCTGAAAACTAAAACTTGACCCAGCTTTATCACCATGCACTAAGCTAAAGTCAAAATGGATTAAAGATCTAAACATTAAAACAGAAACACTCAATCTCCTGGAAGAGAAAGTAGGAGGAACTCTTGAACACATAGGGGTAGGTAAAGAGTTCATGAACAAACATATATTCGCACAGGAAGAACTTGAAAGAATCAACAAGTGGGATCAACTCTTCTTAAGGAGCTTCTGCATGTCAAAAGAAATTGTTAACAGAGTGAAAAGACAACACACAAATTTTGAAAAAATTTTAACTAATAAGCACACAGACAAAGGTCTGCTCTCTAAAATTTATAAAGAATTAAGATGCACTAGGGCCCTCAGATTTGAAGACCCAATCCAGAAATGGGCATCTGAGATGAATACACACTTCTCAGAGGACAAAATTAAAGAAGCAGATAAATATATGAAAAACCCTCCATTTCACTAACCATCTGTGAAATGCAAATAAAATCATCACTGAGATACCATCTTACTCCAAAAAGAATGGCTATCATAAGGAAATCAACCACCAACAAATATTGGAGAGGATGTGAGCAAAAGGGAACACTCCTCCACTGCTGGTGGAAATGTATACTTGGTGTAACCATTGTGGAGATCAGTGTGGAGGCTCCTCAAAAAAACTAGGACTGGAAATCTCATTCAAGCCACCTATCCCCTACTGGGAATTTTGCCAGAAGAACTAAAAACATCAAATCACAGTGATATATGTGTATCTATGTTTATAGCAGCACAATTTGTGACAGCAAAATCTTGGAAACAACCAAGATGCACATTACATGAGGAATGGTTGAAAAAGATGTCGTATTTTTGTATAATGGAGTATTACTCAGCTATAAAGAATAATTAACTTGAAGTATATATACTTGATTGGATGCCACTTGAACATATATTCATAAGTGAAATAAACCAGTCCAACATGTGAAAATATCATATAGTCTCTCTAGTATGAGAAATAAAAAGAAATACAAATATGAGGCAGCGGGCCTCACAGCAGGTAAGAGACAATGTGACTGATGATCGTGGAGACCGGCTGATGGCGCAGATCTAATTTGTTGCGGAAGTGCAGGTGTATATATAGGGAGGTGAGGGGGTGGATCTGAAGGGTGAAGAAGGTTATGTGGAGGGTTGTGATAGGAGTGTACGCACCCTGTGACACAGTTTGAGGGCCAGGGGACTTCCGGGAGATCAGGCAGAGGAGTCTCAGCCTTTTGGTGCACCACCTCAGGGAGCCAAATTTGTCTACACCCGAGTGTCAGCTACCTGGGCGAGCCAGACCTCTGCATTTCTCCCTTCACAAATAGAATGACATAAACCAATTAAAAGGAAAGCAAGAACTTGAAGATTGGACAACAAAGAGAGGGTAAGGAGAAAAGCTCAGAAACATGACAAGGACAAAGCCATACATTTGTACACCTGAGATGGGCAAGGCAAAGATCCCAAGAAACATCAGCAGGTTTTTGAAACTCACAGTTAAATGGTAGTATTCTCAGTCCGACTATCTATATATGCTGATACCTGTGAACCAAGCAACTGCACTGAATAGCAATGTGTAATAGAAGGGTCATGGTTGGAATGCTTGCCATTCTGGTCTGCTAAGAGCATACTTCTTATAATGATATACCAATTATTATCATACTGTCTCACAAGTATAAGTTTTTTGGGGGGTATGCTTAGATTTCTACATTTCTGTTTAATAATATGTGTATAGCAGTATTTCTTAAATTTTTTTCTGTCATATTCTCTAGGAACTTAAAATTCAATACATCAGTACTTTATGGAAAATATCTGTTCCATGTTATGCCTAAGATATTTGATATTTAGACAGATAATAAGGGTAAACGGAACTGCATATGTTTCAAGGTAATAATCAGCTTCTCTTCTGGATGGTTAACCACCTAAGTTTGCAGATCAAAATTTGGAGAAATGGAGGGGCTACAAGGTCAGCCAACATTTTGGCCATAACCTTTCAAGGTCAGTGAAGACTCAGGATATAGGAGAACCTGCAGTGTAACACCATGAAACTCAGCTGTGTCCCAATTTTTTTGATCATGGAGATTATAGAGCCACAGCAGAATGGGATTGATGATGTATAGTGTGCCTAAGGAGAGTTCCATGGAGAGGAAACTTTCTCCCAGGCTTTCACAGAGAGCAAACTGGTCAAGCAATGGCTGTGACTCATCCACATGGCTGACACTGACAAAGGATCTATGAAGTGAGGTACAGGGTTACAGAATAAACTCTAAGGGGACTTCACTGACCTCATAAGATACAAAAGTTATGTTTATTGTTATATAGGTCTTGCTTTATCTTGTTCGTAAGCATCTAGCAGAAATGTAAAAAAATGAGGTATATAAAATGAAGTCATAATAATATGCTGAGCTGGAAATGGCTCTAGTCAACCTCTTCTTCAGATAACCTCCTAGTATTATGGACTGCTGGACTGTGTTGGAGAGTTTAGCTGAACTCAAACACCTATAATAATTGACTGACTATAGAATACCTATCTCTGACAAGACTAAACAACAAAAGGAGATACAAAGGAAGGACCATTCTGTATTTGTATATACAGAAGAGTTAGGATACATGCCCCTATTTTTTCATAATTCTACAAAAAGAATGATTCGCACTAATAGTGTTTGGACAGGATATCCTGTCTGTTTCTTGTACTATGGATAATCACTAGGCAGATAACAATGTAAAATATATTAATTATTGAAATTGTACTATAGTTCAGCTTTAAATAGAAGATAGGTATACAGCTACACTGTCTGAATTCAATGAATCAAAGGATCTACTCTAATAGTGTTTGTAAATTGAATATCATGTATGCACCTTGTACAGAAAATAACCACTTAAAAAACAATATGCAATGTATTAATTATTGAATCTATTCTACTAATTTGATTTGAAAGTATCTCATTGATATTTGTTCTTCAATAAAACTATGGGAGAAAAGAATCAGATAGAACTTCAGTAATTGGTGATTATAAAAGAAGTTAAAAATATTATGCAAAAGAAGGAATCAACACATCTAGAGACAGGATTTTAGAAATTAGCCAGTCAGAATGAGAAAAAGAGTGTATGAAAAATGATGAAATCTTTAGGGTTCACAAAGCCACTGAATGAACTAGTTTGCTAATAATGAGATTTCAGAGAAAAATTGAGACCAATTTTTAGCAGTGTGTATTACTGGATTAAAAACAGGGTATATTAATTATTGAAATCATTCTACTATTTGCTTCACAATAAATTGATTTAAAAAAATAAAAACTGGATTTTAAAACTTCTATTTCTAAAATACTTGCTTTTACTTTAAGAAAACATAAAGGCTGAAAGGTGGCACATGATTACATATCATGGAAAATATAATGGCCACAGCCTGAAGTGTCTAAGCTTATATCATAGAAAATACATTTACAGTCAAAGTATGTCACAGGGTGATAAAGACAATAAGTCATTCTCTAGTAATAAATGTCAATTTATCAATAATCATAAGTGTGTATATTCTAGATATTAAAACGAATGTATGACATAAATAATAAAATGAAAGGAAAAACACTAGAATTGATAACCATGGAAATACATAGGTCAGGGAACCTCAAAAGAATGATTTTGCATCAGCCATTGGAAAACTTAAAAGAAGTGGATTAATAACCTGAAAAATGAAACCTACTATGACTGTACAATGAAGAAACAGAAGGATATGAATAGAATAAAAAGAAGAAAATTTAAGAATGAATATTCTTACAACAAACAGTAGAGTAACAGATGTCTTCAGAGCTAAACTCCTCTGAGCAGTTGAATGAAGTATTAGAAGCAATATTACACAGACTTCCAAAAAGTCAACGAAGAAGTAGTATTTCCAAACATGCTTTATGAAATGAGCATATGAGTTATGATGGCACCAAATTATCAGGACACAATGAAAAAAAACACTACAGGCCAATCTCTCTCATGAACAAAATCTAAAGAATCTTTAATAACAGTAGGAAAATGAATTCAACTATGTAAGAAAACAGTATTTTATACATGAAGATAATCTATATCTCTAGATTCATGAAGATTCACCATACATGGCAGAATATTGGTATGCCATATTAAAAAAATGTACAAATTATGTAATTTCAATAAGTTTTGAAAAGTATCTGACAAAATTTAACAACCATTAATGATAATAACTACTAGGCATGAAATGAATGTAGCTCAAATAACAAAGATCACATACTAAGAGCCACTGGCAAGAATGTGTTCATTACTGAAAGTGTGAAAGATTTTTCTTTAAAATTAGGAACATGAGAAGCAGTGTCACAATCATCATACTATCTATATAGTTCTGCAAATGCAAACCAGAAAAATAAAAAGAGAAGAAAAGGAATTGCACCTAAATTGGAACTAAGCAGTTAAATCATAATTTTTATAAGTCATATGAATTTATTATTAGAGAATGATATTGATTACACACACACACACATACACACACACACACACACGCACACACACACATGATTTGCGAGAAAACTCAACAAAGTTTTTAAGTTCAAAATCAACTTATGAAAATAATTTTCATTCTGACAAGTAACTATTCATAACAGAATTTAAGAAACAATTCTTGAAATAGTTACCAATAATATAATGCACATTGAAAATTATTTAAACATTGAAGAAAGAAACGGAAGAAGAATCAAATAAATGGAAAAATATTTCACGTTTATTTGTTATAAGTAATGGTATTTTGATGTTCATACCATTCAAAGCAAAGTACAGAAAGATACAGATGGGAAGCCATCTGTATCCAAATCCTTACAGAATTATTTATAAAAGTAGAATTGATCGAAAATTCTGAAATTTGTACCCAGAGCAGACCCTGAATATTCAAGCCAAACTTACACAAGAAAATCACAGTGGGAAACATAATTTCTATTTTAATTTCATACATCACTACAAAGCTATAGTAAATAAAACAGTGCAATGATGAAATGTAAATGCTATGCTGACAAATGGAATACAACAATCTCTAAATAAATCCACCTATATGTCATCAACTAATTTTTGACAATGATGCAGGAGGAACACATAATCAGAAAATGACATTTTCTTCAGTAAATGCAATGGAAATCACACACAAAGGAAAGAAATAAGGCCCTTATTTTAAGATGCATAAGAACTACCTCAAAATAAATCAGTGACCTAAACTTAAAACTAGATGCCATGAAATTTCTAGGGAAAATGTTTCTTGATACTAGTTTTGATAAAAACTTTCTATATGTAAAACTTATACCACATCTTATAAAACTATAAGTAGGCATACAGAATTTCATGAGATGAAATGCTTGTTACACACCATAAGGAACAATCAAGAGTAAAAGGGTAATTTAAGAAAAACCATGAGAGATGGTAGGTTCATATTATGCAGTCCATAAGAGGTTCACATAAAATATCTATAAGGAGCACATACTACTTAAAGCAAGTAATAAAGAAGAAAATTAAAATAAATAACACATAAAATATGGAGAAAGAATTTGAAAAGGCTTTTCTCTAAAAATGGTATCTAAATGTAAAAAAAGTGTGTGAAAATGCACTAATATTATTAATCATCAGAGAAACTCAAATTAAAATACACCATGATGTCACTCCATATCTGTTAGAAAGGTATTATCACAAAGTGAATGACAAGTATTAAAGAAAATATGAATATAAGGAAACACTTATAAACTGTTGTGGACAACAGAACAGAATTTACTCTAGTATTTAAAAATAAAACTACCATAAAATCCAGCATTTCTACTTCTGGTCATATATGCAAACAAACTAAAATGATCTCAGATATATTATTTCCGTTTTCATTGCAGCATTAGTAACAATTGCCAAGTTTTGGAAACAGTCAACATATCTATAAATGTATGAATAGATAAAGAAAATTACAACACATACACATATCTTCTTGATAAATACATATTGCAATTTTATTTTTCATGTATATGAACCTTATTCAGCTGTTTAATGAGAACTCCTATCATTTACAACACTGATGAAGTCAAAGGCACAGTACTGAAATTATGCTGAAATACTGAAAGCACACTGAGGTTACTTGTGCATAGAATATACAGTAATTAAACTCATGACAACTGGAGAGTGGGTTTGGAGTGGGAAAAATGGGAAGAAACTGATTGAGGGCTTCAAATGTTTTCATTGTGGAACACAAGTAAGTTCTGATAATTTAATTACATTATGTTTATAGTTAATAGTACCACATTATAGCCTTAAAATTTGTCATTGGGGTATGCAGGGGCACATCCATTAATGAATTTAATTTATTCCACAATACTGGGGAAGATGGCCAAATTCATGTCTAAGTGGGGATGCAGAATAGAGTCACATTTGTCACCTGATGCAGTTTGAGGACTGAAGTAAAAGTTGGCCAAGTGCTTTTGTTTGCAAAATAAGTTGCTTGTGAATAAGGGATGGCCCAATAGTTCAGTGAACTAAAGTGCCGGCTTAGGCAGCGAGGAGCAGGCTGGGTTTGATCCTGGGAGTGCCATGCCAGCCCCACCCCTGGGACACCCTGAGACAGCCGCTGAGAGTAGACATGGTGGCAAGCACCTGTAATCCTAGTGCTTGGGAGGCTGAGAACAAGAGGGTCACTTTGGGCCAGATCTGTGTAGTGAGACCCTATAAGCCCTGTACTAAAATACAGAACCAAAGAGTCAGGCGTGGTGGCGCAGGCCTGTAATCCCAGCACTTGAGAGACTGAGGCAGGAAGATTGTTATGAGTTTGAGACCAGCCTGAGCTACAAAGTGAGCTTAAGGTCAGCCTGAATTGCATAGTGAGACCCTGTCTCAAAAAGACAAAATAAATAAATAAACACATAAAAATAAAACAAAATAAAATACAAAAACAAAACAAAAAACATACATTCAAACGAACAAACACAAAGAATTACTGTCTGTGGCATAGTAAATCACCTGGTAACAGTTCCAAGTGAGAAAAGATAATGGAGAGAGTGCCATGAAGCTGCAGACTGAGCTTCCTGCTGACCTTTTCTGTGAAGATGTGAAGAAATGGGTGAGGGCACAAGCTGATGGGCTGGGGGCTCAGACTCCTGGGATTTGCCTCCTCTGGTACTGAACAGTTCAGGACTATTTCCTCAGGTACTTAGATGGAAGTTTTGCATACAAATTTTTTCAACTACAAAACTGAACTTCATGAGAAATTGAGGATTAAACTGAAATGTAGTTGAGTGTTTAGCTACACAATGATGCTAGCTCTTCATATTTATTGATAGATTCTGAACCTAAGAAAGTAATGACCATTTTCATTCTTTATAAAATACAGATATAAAATGTACACAGATACAATTATTCAGAAATACATTACACTTATTATAATAGATACACACATTTTGTTGATGATTATGTGTGAGTAAATAAATAATGGGATGGTGTGTATGTGGATCTAGCTTAGCTGGAATAATCACATAAATCAGACTATGCAGGATATTCTAAGCATTGAACTAATTTATTGGAATTCAACGCTCTTGAAAAGTACAATAATCTATGTGACAATAATGAAATCACAAATACCTAGATTATTCATATCATGTAAAGCCTGCCAATTTTAAAGGGATAAAAACAAATGGAAACTATTATGTGGCAATAAGAAATATAATGAGAATTCATAATCATGATGTTATCAATCACTGAAGGTGACTTTTTGAAAGCATACAAATGAGTATAGAGTAAATGCTAACTTTTCACATAACATGGCAGAATGTAACTGGACCTAAGGATGGAAATTACCAGAAGGAGCTTCAATTTCATATAAAAATGTGGCCCACTATGGCAGTGCTGTGCAATTTCTCATAAAATTTGTGCTTCATTTTCTTAAAAAATAGTTTGTTTCTGTTTTTTAAGCTATTCATATTAAAATATAGACATGGCAGCAATTGGCAGGTAACATATAAGACTTGGATTTTCTCTTCTAACATCTGTGTTTCTGAGTAAGGATAGAACTATGTGATTCTGTATATAGTACTGAGTACACATTAAGAGAGTGCATTCTCAAATAAACAACTTGACTGCAGACTTATTTCTCAAAATGTCAGGCAGCACGTGATTTAACAATATCTTTTCATCTCACAATACACATTCAGAGGATATGGTATTTTAGTGTTGAATTTTGATAATTTTCAACTCAAGTGCTGAGTGATACAATCTTCTCTTGTGAGCCTCATGAGAATAAGACAGTGCAGTAAACATGAGACCAACAAGGTGGAGAACTGATTGCAGTATGCAGTTTGATGTTCAAGTTTGGGTCTTCACAACTCCATGGCTCCACAGTGCCCCTCTGGGTAAATATATGAGATATTCCAAACAACACAAAGCCACATTATAAAATGGTATTTGTTCATTCATTTTGCCAAATTTCAGGCTAATATGTGTCTGAACATGTTTAGGATAGGCAAGATGAAGGCATGATATTTTGTATGATGGGATTGTAGTCAGGCTTTCAAAGAGAGTAGATTTAATTCAGGATATATTGCTTATGGAGTTATGTCATAATATTTACACAGTCAGTGCAGTAGAGACTCAAACAATATAGCTGAGGACCTGAATCCAATTTCAATATCCTGCACAAGTCTAACTAAATATCTAAATATCATGGCTGGTGGCAATGTCCTCCACAAGTTCAATGGAGCCTAGAACCCATGACAGTATCTCTTGCAAGTTTGTATCAAGGATCTTCATTGGGAAGGCCCAAAGATAAGTGAAGGTCAGTGGTGGAAGCTAAAATGTCCGTGGCAGTGGGAAGAAGGATCTGTGTGAGCAGGCTAAGGGATCTGCACTGGATCCAGGAAGTGATGATTAAGGTAAGAACCAGAGCAGCTAGGAAAACATCACAGCCATCCTTGATAGACAAGCAGAACCATAGCTGCTCTAAGGATGAGGACAGCTGAGCACATATCAGGAAAACCAGTATGACAAGCTACTATAAGAGAATCAACGGCAGTTCTTCTTCATATGGAGTTTGCAATAATCCTCAGGTGAGACCTTCCATACCCAGATCCATGCTGATTTAGCTTGGTGTTACAAGTTGACCATTAGTTCATCCACCACAATAGGCATATTAAATACAATTTGCACTGTGATTTTTAAATTTATGAAGGGCTGATAAGGAAGTGCATGCATGGTTGGTGAAGGAGCATCTATATATATTTTCATGGCTTTCAGCCAACATAGCTGAACGTCATATTAGATTTAATGCCAATATATCACATATTCAGGAAGTGAAGGGTTGCGTATTAACTTATTCAATTTTTATTGAATAATGACAATACCCTAAGTATTATTGTATAATATCAAATGACTGATGATATTACAGAACAAAGGCAAGAAAAATTAAATAACTGCTTAAAGGTCATTTAAGAAATTGTAGAATGAAAACTCATATTTCAGTATTTCTGTTTATCTCTAAGAGTAAATAATTCATTGTGCTTTTACATTTTATTTACTTTGATCCAGGAATTATTTTCATATCTTCTTTATTGTAGCTCAGAAGTGTATGTGTGTGTGTGTGCGTATATGTATATATACATATATATGTAATTTTACTAAAGTCTAACTAATATGTTTGGAAGAAAGAATATGCAAGCAAGCATTTAATATATTTCATATAATAAAGATGATAATAATTATTGTAGAATAAAAATAAGCATTAGTTTAGAATTTAAGAAAACGTATTTAGTTGATGGACTTTTGTGTTTACTTTATGACACAGATATTTTGACAAAGTATGTAATGCTTCAAACAGAATGATAAATGAGTCTTGTAATTGGAAGACAACTGTTTCATCGTAAACTATAATGACTGACCTTACCTTCCTCATGTAAAACTCAAGTCTTCCTTTATGAATCTTCACCGCGAATGAGCTTTGCTCTCTGGATGCAGCAAGCCTAGCCTTCGTGAATGAAAATAGCACATGATTTGACACTTTCAATAGTTTCACATACGTGAGAGTTGATCTAGGCAATGTAACTATTTTTGAGTATTTTTACATAAAGTTGAAGTGGATTTTTGAGACCACTGTCCAGGTAACTCAGGCAAAATGTTTTATTCACAACCACTAGAGCTCTGGTTAAGTTAGCAGGATTTATTTAAAATGATGACTGAGGGCTGGGGATCAGCACCACATTAACTCTTTCTTCCTTTTAAATTCAATAGCTGTGTATTTTATTACAATAACAAAAAGCCAATGAACTCAAGAAAACTTAAATAAATGAGTTTGGAGCCACTAGTCTGAAAAGTACAAGGTCTTGAGTTCTATTTCTGTTACAAAATTAAAATAAAATAAATTGATGATCACAATGGACAGAAAGTCACTTAACTTTCCAAGTTTACTATTTTTTTATTGCTTTGAAGTTTATTGGAATTTTTTTCATTAATTAGATTTTATTGATACATTTTGGATATACATAATGATCACATTTACCATAGGGAATTTTCACTAGTTCATTTTCACTCTTTCATTTTCTAATAGCAAAATGGGCTACTAAAATGTTACACAAAAGAGTATAATAAAAGGACACATAAATCAATGAAGTATCATTCATATCTGCAATAAAATTGCAGAAGAATGTTAGAAGAGAAAACTTGCAATTTTCAACAAACAGAAACTAAAACAGCAAAAGAGCTGAAATATGTATGTACTGACTCATTTTAAGCCAAAAGCACGTCTATGCAGTTTCTCTTGAATTCAGATACCCCAGGTATAAAAACTCTATAATATGTTGCCCATAGAAACAAAATGCATATGTTTGCTACCTTTTTCTGTCTAAGGTTAATAAAAACACTATAATTAGAGAGGTGTGTGAAATATGAAGTAAAAGAGGTGAAAACTGAGCAATTTCACAGGTGGGGAAAAGCTCATTAAGGCTGTACACTAAAAATATGCAGCATAATCTCTCAGTGTATTGAATCTTAATGTTTTGAACATCTCTGCACTTATGGAAACACTCAATGCATACTAAGTAGGTTCTTAGTAATGTTGAAAATTTGTGACTTCTGATGAAGTCTGATTTGTCTTATTTCATAATTTAAAATTGTCTCAACACTTAAGATGCTCCCAGTATTACGAATAGTTTTTCATTATGCTTGCATATTTGCATCCTGTCTCTATCAAGAATACTGAGAAAAAGGCCCATCTGGTCAGAATTACAGTTTATTCTACCATATGGCTGCTCTGTCTGATGCTATATATTGGTCTCTAAAAACTTCAAAAATGGCTATAATAAATTCATTATATGTGCAAAGATGAAACTGTTGATAGCTTGTAATAAGTATGTGTGTGAGTTTTCCACTGTTCATATTGTTAGTGAATAAAAGTATTTTTGCAATCCTACTTTATAATACTCATTTTTATAAAAGATTATTCTTTGACATAATAAGTGAGGAAAGCTGTATACTTTGGATCATGAATATCTTCCAAAGACATATGAGTTCTAAGTTTGCCTACAGCTTGTATGACGTTAAGAAGTGGTAGAAACTATAGAGGGTAGAGAGTGGTGAAGAAAAGTGAGGTTATGGGAGCTGCCTCAAGCAAGGGCCAATCAACATAGACTTCAACCTTTAATACAAAGGCAAATTAACTATTTCCTCTTCTTGAGTTTAATATCCTGGGTACTTTGTTACAATAAGAAAAAGCCAATGAACATAAGAAGACTTACGTAAATGAGTTTGGAACACCTAGTTAACTATACTGGGAAAGGAAAAAGAGCCTTAACTCTTAACATACTTAGACACAAAAATGAACTTTGGATGGACCCTAAATTTAATTGTGTAAATTTAAACCATAAACCCACTAGAAGAACATAGAACAGTATTTCAGTGCCCCTAAATAGCTAACAGTATCACAGGACTCAAAAATAATTAACCAGGAAAAGAAAAGAATAGATAGAAAAACTAAGAATGATAGTGCAATCAAAATATGTATTTATGGAAATGAATAGATAAATAATTGGTTAGAAAAACACTTATAGCATAAATACTATGCCTGACAGAAATTGGATCAAAATATATAAAAACTCTTGCTAATCAACATCAGAAGTAAGGGCACATCAGTAGAGTGAAAAAAGGACTAGAAACATTTATTCACAGGAAAAATATAAATATATATAAAAATAAAAATTATTCATCATAATATTGTGTCAATGAAACAAAAATTAAGATGATGTGCCATCTCCTATACTGTCCACTAGACTGAAAACAGCAAAAATTAGTGACTCCAGAAGGTGGTGAGGATGCATACTATGCTAGTTTCCCTCTGATGCTGTGACAAGGTATTGAAAACATAGTTGCTTAAAAAACAAAACTTTGCAGTAGTGTAGCTTTGGACACCAGAAGTCCTGTAATGAAGGTACTGAAAGCTCTGGGTTCCCACTGGAGACTGTAAGGGGCAGAATCTGCTCCTTTGCTTTTCCTAGCTTCCAGAGGACAACTAAGTTCTTAGGTTAATGGTCTCTTCGTCCATTTTCAAAGCCAGCAGTGGAGCATCCTTGTCCTTTCTGCTCCTTTTCTGTTCCCATCCATCCCTCCTTATGTGTGATTGACTGTCTGGGTTCCTAGCCTCCTCTTATAAGGATGCTGAGGTCATACGTGCTTCACCAGACAGTCCTGCAGAACTTTTCCACATGACAATATTCAGTTTAATCAAATGTGCTAAATCCCTCTGCCATTTAATGCAACAAATTCATAGGTTCTGTGGATTATGATGTTTTTGGGTGAGGGTATTATCTTGATTCTCTCTATAGAATTATTTGAATTGCAAAAAATAGAATGGAGTCATAAAATGGTATGACCTCACTGAAACCATGTTCGGCAATTTCTAACTTAATAATGAACAGTTAAATTTCCCAGATAAACTTTATGACTCATCAGGTTATTTTTTTGTTTGTTTGTTTTCTGCTTTTGTTTTTTGTATTTTATCAAAGGGTTTACAGGGTATTCCGGGTCTCACTACTAGATCAGACTCCAAGTGATCCTCTTGTTTGCAGCCTCCCAAGAGTTGGGATTTCAGGCTCATGCCACTATGCTCAGTCTCAATCCATCTCAGCATGTACTGGGGGCATGGCCAACAGGGAAGGCCCAGTGATCAACCCCTAACTCCTGTGCCTGCTTGCATGTGCTTTAATCTGCTGAGCTATTTGGCTGGTCCTGACTCATCAGTTTTGAGCTAGAATGAAAAAATGTTCAAAGACAGGCTTATCTATGAAATGTCACCAATATAGTAGATAAAAAGTAGAAACTACTGGAGTATCTGTCAACCAAAGAATGGATAAACACATTTTGGTATATTCTATAAAATTCTAGATGACCACGATGAAAAGAAGTATGATTAATGATACATATAATTACATATGAATATTTCGATGTTAAAAATATACTTATTTTGGGAAAACATCTCACTTTGCAGTTCTGGCTAGTTTTGAACTATGAACCTAAGCTGGCCCTGAACATGCAGTAATCCTCCTGCCTCAGCCTCCTGCCTACTGGGATTACAGACGTCTGCCACCATCCCTAGTTTAAAATAATACTTTGAATGAAACAAATAAAATGAAAAATAATATGTTGCCTAATCCAAATTTAAATAATTATAGAACAGGTACAACTGAAATGTCTGGGTAAAGACCAGAATTTTTTTTCCATTCTGAGTCAAAATTGAATAGATCACTGTATGTTGGAGCTCCCTCACTGATGAAATATTGTATGTCACATTTAGTGTGTTGGTTTGTGAGTGTACACAACTGTCATAGGTGGAAAAAATGAGCACCTAAAGTTTTTGTATTTTCTGAGTATAAATTACATGACCATAAAAATGTTTGAAAAATAATAATATAATTATATAATCTTGATAAAACTTCAAGATTATGTTATGTTTTTACCTACTGTACTAATCTGATCCAAAGTTAATATAATTTAACATTACAATTGTGTGAAAGAAAACAACTACCATAACCTTTAACAGTTAACCCACTTATGTATGAATAGTCTATTTTTCTCTTTTTATCCTTTCTTTTTTCTGCAAAATAGAATAAAAGTACTGAGTAAATAACATTACATAGCAAATGGGAAAATATTTTTCTTCATTTTAGTACACCACAAAAAGCCTGATAGCAAAATATTTTCACTGTGGTCAATTCTAACAAAATTTGGATTCTGAAATAAAATTCCTTGCATCTTTGATGGATTCTTTCATGTTAAATTAAATGAAGACATAGAGTAGTACTAAAATCAATCTCTAATTGTTCTTCATATTTATTTAGTTATCTAATAAAATACAATATGAAATTCATTATTTATCATATATATTTTTTCAATGAACTTCTTATTAGTTTTTCTTATAATATTCTTTAGGATATTCTATATATTCATCAAATTTATTGATTCCACCTGATATAAGAAAGATTTTTACAAGAATCATGTGTCTTACTTTCCCTTCTCTCATCACTGGGACACATACACAACACTCACAATGAAGGAAGGAAAAGTTTATTTAGCTTGGTTACTGGGTGTTTCAGACCATACTCAACTGGCTCAGTGGCAGACTGACGCTGGTAGAGGGCAGCATTTCATGGTGGTGGACGGCAGCAAAACAGCAAGAGTGACAGGGAGGAGTAACAGCAACAATGGCAACAGAGAGCAAATCTGTCTGTCTGTCTGTCTGCCTTACGTTACATTCAGGCTACTGCCCCAGGTTGGGTGAACACTCGCACCCATAATCCCAGCAGTACTCAGACCTGTAATTCTATCCTTGGATCATGAATTAATCACAAACTGTACAATTGTACCTCAGTGACTGCATGAGGCTTTTGGGGGACAAATACACACACACCATAATACATGTTAATGTGTCCCCAGATTCTTGTTGAAAACAGTTGGAGGCACAAAAGATCTTGTTTTCCTTGCCCTTTTGTATATTTCTTACTTGAAATGCCACAAATTTTGTTCATGAGTCAGACATCTGTCATATTCATGTTAATCTTTTAAACCAAACCAAAGCAAGCATTCCAGTTCTCCATGAGTGATATATTTTGAATATTGATAAACTTAAGTGATGAGCAGATTTTGCCTGTAACTGCTATTTAACTGAAATACTGTCAAAATAGCAGTGGTTTTTACTTGCACTTCTCCATATTTCTCTAGCTAATAATGCCTTCATTGTTTCTGAAATTATCCATCAAAGGTGATTTTTGTGACATTTGTATAAGTCCACACAGCTGAAATGTCTTCTAAATTACATGCATTTGTTCCCAGGCACTTCATAATGCTTTCAAAAAATGAGTTATAAGACTGAAAGTTGCCGTAGGAGTTTTCAGGGAGAGGAAAAGCTTGCTTCCTGCAGCTTCTCTCATCTTCAGAATGAAGGGGATTGCTGTATGGACAGTGACGCTGATTCCAACCTCATAGGCAAAACAGAATAGGGAAGCTAGGGGCCTAAAGAAATAGGCTGCGACTCTGACTCCTCCTTCATCTTTAAGCAGACGAAGTGTGGTTCACTTTTTTTTTTTTTTTTTTTTTTTGTCTTTTTGAGATGGGGTCTCACTATGCAGTTCAGGCTGGCCTTAAGCTCACTTTGTAGCTCAGGCTGGTCTCGAACTCAAAACAATCCTCCTGCCTCAGCCTCCGGAGTGCTGGGATTACAGGCATGCACTCCCACGCCCGGTGTGGTTCACATTTTGCTTAACAGAGTAGTGTCTCTCAGATGATCCATCTGTTGCAAGTGTCACTGTGATTCTGCTATCATTTATTCATCTGGTATAATTATTTCCATCAATTGTAATGATTTTGTTAGAAGTTAGACAATCTACAAAATTAGAGCAAATTATTCCAAAACATGTAATGCATTTTTAGTAGTTCAGAGGCGTAACAACATGAAATTATCTGGGCTAGTGAGATAGCTCAGCAGTCCTCAGGCAAGCTTAGGCAAAGGCAGAGACTGTGAATCAGTCTCCTTCACCACATGCCATGCAGCTCCACCCCCAGGGTGGGCTGAGATGATCAAAAAAAAATCATATCTCAGATTAAAAGATCATATTACAGCCAAAATATATACTTATTTTGAAAAGCAAATTTTAAGTTAAATATTTTAGGCCAAAGTGACAATAGCTAACATTATTATACACCATAAGAAAAAAATAATTACATATATGGTAAATATTTAGTAGCACTAGCGTATTTCCAAATCATTTTAATTAGATAATGTTAGTTTGACAAACCACTTAAATTAATCAATAATCATTTACTATTATCTGTTATTGAGAGCTTCATTTTGCCTATAAAAATAAAACTCGAAGTTATGAAATTCATATTTATAACCAATCCAACCCAGGTATTAATGATGCTCCCAAGCTAGTGTCCCCAGCCAGTAAATGAGGCCAGAATCTGTTCAGTAGAGGCCAGTCTATGCATGTCTTATTGTTTGCTGGAGTACACAACATGTGTTTTTACATTTTCTCACTCTTAAAAGTCCACTCATCAAAGACATTATTCACGCCATCCTTGAGATGTTTTTCACACTGGTCATGTTTTTAATGAGGCTCTTAATGGCCAGACAAACAGAAGTAACTGGATACATCAGAGTAACATTTTCTGTAGATGAAGAAAAGACATCAAAGACCACTTTCTAGATTATGTCTCATATAACAAGTTCATCTGTGGTTAGTACTCCATGTCTAACAGTGAATAGTGTGAATCATCATTATCCCTCCACTGAAAACTGAAATGTTCTGCTCTGTGGCCTTAATAGTTATTATGTCCCAACTTTCCAAACTATCATCTCTGCAAATTATGTGGCTTTCAATAAGCAACTATAAGAATATAATCTTTGTTTAATAAACATTATATTAAGCTTTGTCTTTTTCCACTATCAAAATTTGTATTTGCCTTTTTTCTTTCTCATCATTCTTTCCATGTATTTTCATAATATGTGCTTAATATTTTGACATCTATGAAACATTACTTTTTAAACATTGTGTGATAATTTTCTGAGATTCCAGTAAGTAATTACCACAAGCTTGATGTGGTGTCTGAAAATAAAAACATTATTCTCTCAGACTTTGGAAGCCTGAAATATAGAGTTGGTAGCTTTTCTGAGACAAGGAAAGAAACTGTTTCATGTCTCTTTCCTATCTTCTAACGGTTTGCAAGAATCTTGTCTGTTTCTTGGCTGATTCTTCCATTACTGCCATATTTGCCTCAATCTTCACACAGCAGTCTTTCCTCTTTAGGTTGTGAGACTTCTCCTTGTGTTTGTGATCCTCTCTCTCTCTCTCTCTCTCTCTCTCTCTCTCTCTCTCTCTCTCTCTCTCTCTCTC
>PVKA01000682.1:101328-154874 GCA_004027165.1 Ctenomys sociabilis | reverse complement strand
TGGAAAAGGTAGCAATTTTTCCAACTGTTTCACAATGGGTTTGCCACAAGAGCACAGGTATAGTGAAAACTACCACTAAATTGAAGCCCACACAGACAGGAAAAGACTCACATTTATATCATCCCTGGAAAGCTAGAGTTTAAGGATTAAGCAATGAAGAGAGGGCAAGGAGAAAAGCTAGGAAACATGACAGGGGCAAAAATCATACATTTATATGGTTAAGGCAATCATCTTGAGAATCTTATGCAGGTCCTTGAAACTAGCAGTTAAATGGTAGGATTCTCAGGCTGACTACCTATATATACTGATACCTATGAACTGAGCAATTGCACAGAAGATTGTAATGTATAATAATACTAGGGTCATGCTTGGAATGCCTTCCATTCTCGTTTTCTAAATATGTACTGTTTGTTGTGTCATATTAATTACTGCTATACTGTCTCTCAAGTAAATGTTTTTCTAGAAACAAAGGTAATAAATGAAACAAGAGACAAGAAAAAATGTCATATACTGTCCTGTTGAAATGTTGTATATGGTTGGATTCCTAAATTTCTGTGTAAGTATATGTAGTTGTTTATTCCTATTTTTAATTTTTATTCATTTATTCTTTTTTCTTCATATTCTGTAGGGATTTAAAATGTAACATATCAATACTTGAGGGAAAATACCTGTTCCAGATTACATCTAAGATGTTTGATATTCAGACACATAATGAGGCTCAGCTCAATGCTCTATGTTATAGGGTAATAGCATCTTTAAGCTTCTCTTCTTGAAGCTTTGGATTACACCCTTCCACCCACTGCCCACCTGACAAGCCTTGCTGGGTGCCCCTCCTGGATGTCTACAAAATCGGTGGTATTTTCACTGTCCCCGTGGGCCAAGTGAAGACTAGTGTCCTCAAACCCAGCTTGGTGGTCACCTTTGCTCCAGTGAACATCACAACTGAAGTCATGCTTCAGTTGAAATACACCATGAAGTTTGAGTAAAGCTCTTTGCTGGGGACAATGTGGACTTCACCACCAAGAATGTGTCTGTCAAAGATGTCTGGCATGGCAATGTTACTGTTGACAGCAAAAATAACCCACTAATGGGAGCAGCTGGTTACACTGCTCAGGTGATTATACTGAACCATCTGAGCTAGATCAGTGCTGTCCATGTCCCTGTAGTGGACTGTCATACAGCTCACATTGCTTGCAAGTTTGCTGAGCTGAAAGAAGAGATTGTTCACCAATCTGGTAAGAAGCTGGAAGATGGGTCCAAGTTTTTGAAATCTGGTGCTGCTACTGTTAACATGGTTCCAGGCAAGCCCATGTGTGTCCAGAGCTGCTCTGACTACCCACCTCGGGGTAATGTCGCTGTTCGTGTTTGTGGGTGTCATCAAATCAGCGGACAAGAAGGCTGCTGGAGCTGGCAAGGTCACCAAGTCTGCCCAGGAAGCTCAGAAGGCTAGGTGAACATTATCCCTAAAACCTGCCACACTGGGCTTAATCAGTGGCTAAAGTCTGGCATCAGAACTGTTTCTTCCAATTGGCCATTTAAGTTTAACAGGAAAAGACTGGTTAATGATAACAGCGCATTGTAAAACCTTCAGAAGGAAAAGAGAATGTTTTGTAGAGCAGTGTGTGTGTGTGTGTGTGTGTGTGTGTGTGTATTGCAGTTTTTAAGTTATTAGTTTTTCCATTCAATAATTTTAATGGAAACAACTTGAGCAAAAATCTGTCACAGAATTTTGAAACCCACTAAAACAAATGAGCAAAAAAACAAAAAAAAAAAGCAAACAAAACAACCAATTTTTCTAACATTTGTGATATGTGTTTATGTTTACTTATTTTATTTCTAGATTTTATTGTATTCTACCTATTTCCAGTTGAGTAAATCTCTTTTACATAAGTCTAAAACTCCATCCAAATATTATCTATAGAACTTTCTCTATTCTTCATGAGATACATTCATTATTTTTCATGAATTTTCACATAATTTTCACACAAGTCCTTAGAAGAAGAATTGTAAGTATATACCTGTGATTTTGATAATGCATACTTTATATGTGCACCAATATCTTAAAAGTTACAGTGATGCCCACTTGAGATATTGAGAATAGTTTATATTTATGTTATTAGTAGTCCAAAATTTCCCACAAACTCATCAGCTACTTTTAAGTAGTGTTTTCCTATTTAGAGGATAGCCAGTATTTTACATCCTGTGAATTATATCCTGATTTGTCGCTCCTGTTGGCAAATATAGATTCATACAGATGAGGACCACAGTGCGCATGTATCAGAGAGATGTTCAGAGGAAGAACAGAGTTCTTCTAGGCCCTGAATACTAGTTTCTCACAATAAATATGATGCTTGCTTAGACTTTTGTACCATTACTCACCTTTCTCTTTCTGAGTGTTAATTACTAAGTCCTAAATCTAGAGGCTCAGAAAGACATTCCTGATATATTTTTATTTTAGCAGCAAAGGAAATAGGCTGTAGCATTGGAGGTTTTCTGACTAATCTCAGTATTTTATAAAGATAATATGTCATACATCTGAACAAAACCAAATTAGTGGCATAGTTTTTCTTCCTGGAAAAATTTATCTCTCAGTCACCCAGATTAAATTTTTTTCCATACGGAAAAATGATTATCATGGTACTGAAAAACCCATAGAGAGCAGCAATCCTGAACAAAAGCACACTTCCTCACTTAGAAGCTGAAACACCTCACATTAATACATGTTACAAATGCTTAAGTAATTAGGAAAACAAGACCCACAAGGCAGCAGGCTCCAAATGAATGTGGCCAATTTTTTAATAAAAGAAATAGATGAAAATCCATAGTGATGATTCACTTGTAAGCAAATGTAATTGGAAGGAAATTGAGAAACTGAGACTGCATATAAATTACTCTTTAACTTGTCTTCTTTTAGATGGAAATACTTTGTGCATCTGAAAACACAGCACATTACCATATAGGAAAATGTGTGGCACAATGTATGCTATTACTAATATTTTTTCTTTTGTTTTATAGATGTCAGGTATGGTTTAGTCAAGACATAAATTTCAAGCAAACTAAATGATCTTAAAATCATTGTACTCTCAAATACAATTTTAAAACTTTTCCATAGATGCATAATAAAATATATCTGTTTTTAATTAAAGCAAACTATGTTAAAGGAGGAGGTATTGATTCAATTCAGTGATCTCTGCTTAGATATTGTTGGGAACATTTTTGTTTTCTGTCTAAAGAATTTAAGGAACATGTCCATGTTTTACCTTACTTTTTAAATTTTTAAAATTCTTTCTGTCTTTCTTTTGTTGTTTTTTTCCTTCTTTCTTTTATTATTTATTTGGTACAGGGTCTAACTATTCAGCTCAGACTTGTAGTGACCCTCCTGTCTCAGCCTACTCAGTGCTGTGATTACAGGTGTGTGCCACCATGCCCAATTTTGGGGCCAACACAGCATATGTTACCTGGAATCCAACCTGGGTCCTTGTGCTGGCCAGGCAGGACTGCCAACCTTTCTCCCCAGCCCTGACTATAAAAGGTAGCTTGTATCTCTTTTGGAAAATGTATTTAAAAATCCCTATTTCTTGGAATTACGAAGATAATTACTTTAATCTTTGAGTGTGTGTGTGTGTGTGTGTGTGTGTGTGTGTGTGTGTGTGTGTGTGCTGGGTATCAAACTCAGGACCATATGTTTGCCAGGCAGACACTTGTGCTGCTGTGCTATAGTCTGAGTCCCAACATCTTCTTAAATTTGGTGTTTTGGATAGTTTATTAAATAACATTCTTGTCTAATGTTGCTTTTCATTATTTTTATTTTTAAAAAGAATAGCGGGCCAGAGAGATAGCTCCATAGAATAAGTGCCTGCCTGGCAAGTGCAAAAGTCCGAGTTCAATCCCCAATTCTGCAAAAAAAAGAAAGAAAAGTAATAAAACAAACATTAGAAATGATACGGAATTTCACTAAATAGTAATATGAGTTCAACAATGGCCGTTATATTGTGTATTATTAGCGTTAAATTAGCTGTTTATATTCCCATATATAAGCGTGTGAAATTGATCCAAAAAGTTATAAAAATTAAAAAGGATAGAAAAAATTAAGCATTAATGCTCCTTTTAATATATCAGCAAAGATGAGCAGTACAATTATGCAAGCTATCCTGTGCATATGCATATGTATTTGTAAAATGTATATTCTGAAGGTATCCACATATATGAATTTTCATACATACACAAATTCTTTGAACCACCACCACAGAAAAAGGAACAATTTCAACACAGTTGGGTATTCTTGGATTCTTCCTTTTGCACACAGATGCTTCCTATGAAGCCTAACCAGAGATCAAATCCAACCTGTTGCCTGTTCCTTCTGAAAAATGCCATATTACGAGTAAACACACTATGTTCCTCCACATATAGAAATTTAAAAGCTCAACTTAATAAATAGGAAAGAGCCTAGATAAATCTCAAATGCCTTACATTAATCAAAATGAATTATGCTCAAAAGGCTCTAGTCAGTATGATTCCATTTACACAGACTTCTGGAAAAACCAAAATTAAAAAATAAAACAAACAAACAAAAAAACTGTGGTTGTTTGTAGCTAGTTTTGGGAGAAGACACTGACAAAAAAGAGGCAATATGTATTCTTTTAGGTGATGAAAATAGTAATGGGTAATTGAATTCAGTGTGTCCAACCTGGAGCCCCTGACCTTCATGTGGTTCTGATGAGTTACTGGTGTGTCTTCAAAAGAAAAACTCCTATCATAATTTTGTGATTTTTATTTATAGGTATATTTCATGATTTGATTGCACACGTCTTGAGCGCACTTGACAGGTGTCGACAAAGGCTGCCAGGGGAGGATGCGGGGCATGGCCAGCTCTGCTTGTGCCCACCACTCTCTGTCAAATCAAAACCTGCATGTATCAGTGTGCACACATGCCTGCGTGGCTTGGCCAGTAAAAGAAGGTGGTTATTCAAAATAGTATTTTGACATAGGTTTGCCTGCGGACACCAACGATGACAAGTATTTAGTTTCATCAAGCAGACATGATACTTCTCTTACTTAATTTTTAAATTTGGGCTGCTGTTATTTTTTGGTGTTACAACAAAATCGTAGAATAAATTGTTTTATTATTTACACACTAACTACACGATATATTTTACTTGCACACCCAGATAGTTCCTTTTATTCATTACAGACCTGGAAAGCCAAAAGGGAGGCTACTCAAATGTGCTGCTTGGTTTGTGGCCGCAGAAGCTTGTGTCCCTCACATTCTGGCTCTTGCCTGCTCTTCACTCTGCCTTCCATAAGTCTAGCAGCTCTCCTCTGCCATAATGTTCTACCTTGCAACCAATTGCCCATATTCTGAAAGCTCTACAGTCATAAGCCAAATAAACCTCTCCAACTTTCAAATGCATGGTTCTAGCATTTGGGCTCAGCAACAGAAACCTGATAAATACAAAAAGAAAAAGAAAACTATATATGTATCAGTTGTAGTGACTATTACATGAATATGTTTTGTGGTTTTTTTTTTTTTTGTTTGTTACATGAATAAGTACAATGGTCAAACACATAGAATACTATACCAAACAGAATAAAATTTAACTTTTATAATTTTTACCTAAATAACCTCTTTTTAAAAGAAAGCTGGCTGAGAGAATTGCTGAGAAGCTTGAAAAACAAGTAGGCCAGATCTGACTTTCATTTGAATGGGCTGGTCACTGGAAGACTCACTGGAAGAGTCAGATGTGTAGAGATGTGCTGAGCAATACTTGCTATTTGAGGCATAAAGGACAAAACATTCTGCAGGTAGATAGATGACTAGATAGAATATATGCTACAACTTTCCTGCCCTATGGTTAAGGAAACATCATTTCTGGCAAGATCATTTTTCTGTCTATCCCAGAAGACAGAAAAGTGTACCCAGCATAAACTACCTGTGCCTGTCTATTTATCTGTATGTCTGTCGGTGTATCTGCCTATCTATTCATCCATCCTAGTGTATGTTGTTTGCAATGTAGTCAACAGGAACAAATGTTGCTTCAATTTTATTGCATTATGATGGTCTATATAAGAACTCGGTTCCATGTGAATTGGTTAACCAAGTAATTGTATGTAACTGAATTGTATTATCTTGAAATGGAATAATGCTAATATTAATAAATTTCTATTACATTGTTTTTGCATTTTATCTATAAAACAAAATTATGTGCTAAGATCCACACTCAATAATATAAAATAATACATAAGTAGATAGGGCTATAGGTACAGAGAGAGAACTTAGGATATTATGTCGCAGAAATTATCCATTATTCACACCGTAGTAAGTTTTCTCCTGTCCCTTAATTTGTCCACTAAGCTGTGATAACTGACTTAGTTTAATTCTATTAGGTATAATCTAAAATCATGTATTTGGTTCAATTTAGGGATATGTGTAGAAACTCAATAATTGATGCCTACATACATACCGCGTTCCATTTTTAGGAATAAAAAGGTAATTTCTTACTTATACATGTATGCAAAGCTCAAAGTAAATTCATAGTATTTCAGAGCTTAAATTATCCATATTTTCTATATCAGATCTTAATGTATTTTATGCATTCAGAAATTATACTGAAGAATAAACCATATTTAAGTAAGGAAATTTGTCACAGACATGCTTTAAGACGTTTCTTCAAATGAAATTGTATAAATTAGTCCAATGTTTCCTTTAAATGAAAACTAAACAAAATCTCAGCTACTCAAACATAAAATGATTAGCATTTGGGAGACACTCTAAAGTAGTATCTGATTAGAGAACTTGACAGCAGATATAATTAATCTCTTTATTATTTATCTCATCTATACAATGAGAATTCATTCTGTGGTCATGTTGCCAGATTTGGATACTCAGGGTATATTTATTTTTATTTGCATAGATTTAAACATGTCTTTTAGGAATAAATCTAATTTCTTATTCTGAACAGATGTTATTTCTCTGGTACACTGAGCTCTATGAGGTTAATCTAGAACTAGGCCTAGACTTTGGCCAGGCAACTGGAGCCTCACTTCACACTAGCCACAGTGATTACTTCTGGGATGAGTATACCGTCCTACAGTTCACAGAATAGATTATGAAACTGTTTTCCTAAATTTGATGAATGTGTAAGATGTGAAATTATTTTTTAATACTTGATAGGCTGTGGGTAGCTATGTTTCCATTTGTGATGGTGAAAAGAAATAATTTGTTAATAAAAATTAAATACTAATGACATATTTTGATATCCTAAATGAGCTATTCCTAAGGTTATAATTGGCTCTCAATGAAATGCTGTATTATGGTAAAAATATTACTTTTATATTCATCAAAATAAACTTAAACCTTAAAGGATAAGATCTAAGGAACAAGAATCAAGTAACAGAGTAAAATACGCAATTGTTCCTATATATAGTAATATCATCCATTTTCTTCAAATTTTACTTTATATAGTTACAGAAAATTACAAAGTAACACACTTTGATGTGATATCTGTTGAAGAAAATTAATCAAATGAAAAATTAATCAACTTGCAAATTCTGTGTTCTTAATTATCAAATTAAAATTATAAACATTTTTAAACCAGTTTATGTTTCAGAAGAGTATTAAAATAATATGTTAAGACTTCTAACATATTTGGCAATACACTGAGTGATTTTTCTTAGGCTGTAAGTGTTCAAACTCAGCTGGCTGTGTAAGTACTATGGAGAAGAATCAACACAGTATGGAGGGTGTCCAGATTTCCTTCAGGTGGGTCTATGACTTGGCTTGATTACTGGATAAAAAATTACTTAACAACTTCCACTTTCAAAAAACAGTGGCTAAGTTTGTGTACATATAAATGAAAATACATGCATGTATGAGAGAACACACACGCACACACACACACACACACACACACACACAACTGGCAATGGATGGAGACCTCCTTTATTATGCCATAAGAATTTACCAAAACTTCTGTCTGTGCTATATAGTTGCAATAGCAGATGCAGAGAGTTACAACAGTATATCCTACAAGATCTTAGATACCATTTTAAGAGCTCTGAGGTGAGACCACACATTAGTAGGTATATTCAGGAAAATAAAGTATGAAACCAATAGCATTTGGTTATTCCAAAGGATTTGAATTTTTGCAGAGGATATACCAGAAGAAAAGTAGGTACAGTGTATGTTGGGGGAAAACAAAATAATTCAACTACCTTACTTGAATCAAAGAAAATAAAAATCAGTAATATGAAACACCTGAAATTGATCATTTAAAAAACTTTTTAAAATGAAATGTGGGACATGAACTTTAGATTTTATTAAGTATTCCTACAGTTATACAATCTTGGAGCATATTGGATGCTAACTTAACTAAAGTCTACCTTTTTAAGTTTACAAAATAAAACATCTTTTCAAATCATATATTTTGTTACATAGTATGTTTTGTATAATTGAATCATAACTTACTTATTACCTAGTGTTTAAAATCCCCATTAAGGGCCAGAGAGACAGCTCAGCAGACTAACGTGCCTGCTTAGGTAGAGCGCATCAGCTGGGTTCAATCCCAAGGGTGCAGTGCTGGTCCTGCCCCACACACTGGGTGTGGTGGAGCACGCCTGTAATCCCAGCATTTGGGAGGCTGAAAAGAGGAGAATCACTGAGTCTTATCTGTGCAGTGAGACCCTATAGACATTGTAGTAAAGACATAAAAAACAAAGAGAAAATAAAGAAATGTCCATGAGAGTGGTTAGAATGGTTATGATGTGTAAATAAACTTGTCCCTTAGAGGACACATGTTTGAGTTTAGATGGTCTACAAAAATTTTGCAGACAAAAGACGAGTTGTGAGGCCACTTTGAGGTTTTGATCTGCCCTGTATTTTTATAAGTGACAAACGAGGATGAAGTGAAAGAGAATGAAGAACAATGGGTAGATTTACTTTAGCTTGTTCTAAATTTGAATACAAATTGTGATATACTATGGTAGATATCACCTTAAAAGAATAATTGCTTGAATAAGCCTGTTTCTTTCAAAGCTGTGATAGGTATCACTTGCTTTTTGAGATGGGTGTCATGAGAGATGGAAGATCCCACTGTGATCTACTCATGCCTAGACTGCTGGTGGACACTAAGGTGGACAGCTCACTCATACCTTTAGCCTTTAATGTTATTTTTGTCTAAAGAGAAGGCAGGGGCTTCTTGTACCCTTACCAAAACATTTTCTATAATGTGCATAGTACCAGACATTTTAAAATTCTCTTTTGTATGTTTGTGCAAAGCTTTCATACCCTGGCTGTCATCAGAATATCACCAGGAGGAGTATTTTATTTATTACTCAGAAATAAAAGAGGAAATGGACTTTAAAGTGTTTTTAAAAAAGTATATATAATGGATAATAGATAAATAGGAATAAATGATTCAAGATTAACATATTTTGAATTGGAAATGTTTTTGTTCAGAAGAAGAAAGATCAGAATTAAAGAATAACACTAAACATTTATTGTTTAAACATTTAAACAGTACATTTATGTCTTTTCCTTCCCTTTTTATCACTTGGTTTTTGAAAACCTAACTCTCTGCGCTACACTTAGGGCAGTGAAAAGTGTATCCAGGATGAAGAAACTCCTCCAATTCTGCTTTTATTGGTTCAGAGATCCTTGAGGGTAACAGAACAGTAACAAACCTGGTAAGATTGATGTGGGGAGAGCAAGAGAATGCAAAGCTGGGGAAACAGAGGTGCAGGTAGGAGAATCTGCTAGGTCCCATGTTCCAAAACACTCTGAGTCCAAGCACAGAGGTGTCACCCTTCTGTTCTGGGTCAAAGAGTTTCCTTTTTACTCTACTATTATCTTAGTACTTCCAATTTTCTGTTAGTAAATGAGTAACAATGCTAAATTCAAAAGGAAACTTCTGAACTATTTTCCAGAATGTTAAAATATGTTCATAGCAAATGTTTTTTTTTTCATAAATTAATAGTATGCAATCTGTTTCTTGTTACAGTTCACTATACATGTGATTCTTTGATTAAAATTCAAGGATTTTTTTTAAGCAGTAGATAGAGAAGTATACAGAAAAAGTGTGGGTTTTGCATCTGAAAATCAACTTTGCCTAAATCACCACATGAGGCTTAGTGAACTATATCAGCTAGGAAAGTCATGGTGAAAGGTTGTTGTGTTCTGGATTGCATGTTGTGGATTCCATGTTTGTTCCACTGGGAATCCTACTGACTACATGGTGATTGGTAGGATAAAGGATAAATCATTTGATGATTTTACCTGTCTGCCAGTTGGGGTGTACCCTTTCTTTCTTAAATTACATACCTAACCACACAGTGTGCATTTTCAAAAGCTTTCCACGCTCCTGGCTTGGCCATACTTGGCTCCAAACCTTCTCCCTCGCTGGAAGCTCAGCATGGCTGTGCAAACCAGAAGAGACTCAGCCAGGTTTTCCTACCTCATCTCATCCATTGTTTCAATCTTTTCCCTCTGAATGCATACCTGCTGCAAGCCAATTGCAAAGTTAAGACCAAGAAGACAGAGATGCTGCTTCACCTGGGCAGTTAGCAAAATGCTGTTCATGTCAATATATTTGGCTTCCTATCAAGCTTATAAATCAGAATTACTGGCCTAAACTGGAAGAAATATTGCGTATTAGTGAATTTTTTAACTTAGACTCTACTTTTAAATGTGCTCCTCTTAATTAAGAACTATGTTACATAGTCTAAGTCATTAATACTTCTTTTGTTTATTTTTTTTATTTTTTATTTTTTATTTTATTGAACTACAAATGTCAATCAGACAGTTTCAAGACACCTTAACAACACTGATTCGATTAATACATTGCAAACTGTTTTCATAATGTTTTGGTATCATACAAGGTGCATACATGATATTATATTTACAGATATTATTTTAGCAGATGTCTCTTATCAGTAAATTAAGAGTGTAAATGCTTATTTATGTTATTTTTTATACCTGAATTATATCAAAAATTCAATAATTATTTTCCCAATGGATGACCATAGTACTAGAAGCCGACTTAATATCCTGTCCAACCACCACTAGTGCAGATCAGGGCTCTCATAGAATTATGTAGAAGCACAGCGTTATCTATCCCAACTGTACTGTCTATACACACACATCATGATTTTATCTTTCTACACCCCTTCCTTTGTCTACACCTGTCAAAGATGGGCACTCCATTGTCATTCAACTAACTTAGGTACTTGAACTCAACAACACAATCCAACACAGTCCAGTATTCTACAACAATAGTGAGCTATTCAAAGAAGTTGTCTACCATAGCCATTTACAGCTCAGTTTAATATTATGGCCCCACGATGTATACTTCATTTTTATACTTTCCTGCTGGATGGTTAACACCTAGATAGATCAAGACAAATACCAACACATGAACTTTATATTTCTTATGTGGTCAGTGAAGTCCCCTCAGGGTTTATCTTGTAGTCCTGTACATTATTCTGTAGATCCTTCGTCTGTGTCATCCATGTGGATGAGTCATGGCCAATGCTTGACCAGTTTACTCTCTGTGAGAGCTTGAGAGAATGTTTTCTCTTTATGTGACTCTCCCCAGGCACACTATAGAACTTCAAACTCTTTCCTCTGTGGCTCCATAATCTTATTCAGAAAATTTGGAGCTCACCTGAGTTTCATGATGTTGCAGTACAGGTTCTCCTATGTCCTGAGTCTTCGCTGACCTTGAAAGGCTAGGGCCAAAATGTTAGCTGGCCTTGTGGCTCTTCTATTTCTCCAACTCTGACTTGTGAACTTAGGTTGTTAACCATCCAGAAGAAAACCTGATTAGTATCCTGCAGCATATGCCATTCACTTTGCCTTATCTGACTCAATTGATTTTACTTGTTGTACGTTTCCTTTTGTATTTCTGCTTTTCACTTGTTATACTAGGGAGACTATATGATATTTACACGTGTGTGTCTGGTTTATTTTCTTGTTTCATCTGTAAGATAAAGATAGTACCTAACATGTGTGCCAGTTTTTAAAAGTTAACAACATTAAACAACCTACCACCTAATATCATGCTAAGTTTTTCAAAGCCTCCTGGTGAAAGCATCACAAAGCCAGAGATCCAATTATACTGTTAAAGGGCTAATGTCCTGGGAACTGTGGATAATCAGGCTAATTTCCTAATACAAACACCCAGAAAAATCAAGCAGATATTTACTCATTTCAGTATATTTTCCTGTCCAAATCTTTAGTTTTATTTAAAGTTCATTTCAATTTTATTTCAAACCTCCCAGCTGTTACCTTAGGTGGGATTAAAACAACTTTTAAAAACATTGTGGTGTTAAATTTGGAAATAGCTTCAAATAGCACTTTGGCAAAGCTTATTTCTTATTTTTCTCATAAAAATGCATACATATGGAAAGTGTTTCTTTTTACTTAATCATTTTCTGGTGTTAAATACTTCAAGTAAACAGAAAGAGTACATATGACTTTCATCTATCACTTCTAAATATCTGAGAAGTTGCAGGATATGGCACTCACACTTAATTCATACTTGAGATTTTCACACAAAAATATATATATGAATATATTATTACTACTAATAAATCACAGGTTTAAATCACTTTTGATCTTGTGAATTGTGATATTGTGTGTCAAAAACTATATTAAGAGTATACTTATTCATTAAGAGTTACGTTTGATATGTTAATTTATTTTTTCTTATATTACAGAATAATAAAGTACCATTTTCAACATATTCTTGACATATCCTATATCATGACCATTCAATTAAGCTATGTTTTAATAAGCACAGAGATCTAGCTTCTCTAAAGAAGAAAATAATGTACTACAGTCAGAATTTTACAAATTTGTCTTCATGTCGAAATAATTTTAATGTATTTTAAAAACATGACTTTTAGCACAAAGTTACATTTTTAAACATAATATTCATGGAGATAAATTGTGAAAAATACAGACTATTTGACAATTCAAACTACTATAATTAGACAAAAAAATAACAGGCCAAACATGAATTACAAATTATTTCCTTCTCTGATAGAGAAAAAACAGTATAGGAGCAAAGCAAGATGGTTTTAAGTGTAACTGGCCAATCCAGCTTCCCTACCATCCTGGGAGTGGTTATGCTTTATACTCTGCATTTTTTGAGTACCTCATATTACAAAATCTCCAAAAGTGACATGTGTAAAGTTTGCTGTTCATTTAGGGTCTATGGAAACACAATAGTGATTTTGCAGTAGCAAACCTACCTTAGCACTGCACAAAATTTATTGAATGCTAGCACCATGCCTCTGGATTCTTGACTTCCAACTTTCATTTAAGGATAACACCGCCCATTGCAGACTAAGCAGTTTACTTCAGCAAAATATGGGTTACAGTCGTGTTTGTTTCTTCCCAAGCCCCAGAAAAAAATTGGTTGTGTGATCTGAACTTCCTTTGCCAGGGAAGGATATATAGTAAATAATGCTTCATTATCATTATCATGGCAGCTACACATGTGTCTTCAGTCTTTGAATTCAATCTTCTCCATGAAATAGGAGCAGATAGATGTATTCTGTGTTTTGTAAAATAATCAAACTCCTTCCAAGAGTTTGCCACCTCTGTGACAATATTGCTTTCAAAATTTATCTTATACTGAGTCTATGTTCATTAATTGCCTGTGCTACTTTTATCTCAAATTTTAGAAAAGGCTACTAGTTACTTCTTCAAATATTTGCACATGAGTTTGAAAGGAAATAGTTAAGCCATGGTCCAGTTTCAGACAAAGTCCCACTGAAGGAGGGAAGTTTTCTTTTGATCACACGTGTTGCTCATACCCTACTTGGCTGGAGGCTCTCTATGCTAGTCAGATATAAATTCTACATGTAGCTCTGGTTGACCATGCCTATAGGAATTATGGCCTTGTATTCCTAAGAGACTTTGCCAAGTAAGACAATTTACTGGTGGTGATTGAAAAAAAGAATACATGAAGCTAGAGGAGCTGTCTTTAGTGAAAAATGACATAAACAGATTCTGTGTAGTATACTGATGGGTTCTGTGGCAGTCATCCATCCATCAGTCTGTCCCTCTGTCCATCCATCCACCTATCCATCCACCCATAATCCACTCATCCATCTATGTACCTAGTGTTACAATTTTAATCATGATCTCTGATAAAACTTCTCCTCCTTGAGAGATCCTCTGCTAAAAGCAAAGTGTTACACAACAATCAAGGCCATGACATTGAAAACTGCAACCATGGTTGTAAAGAGAACAAAGTGAAAATGAAAACATGGCAAAAGAACAAAACATTATTAATTGCAACCAAAACCAAAACAAAAATTGTATAAAGCATATTGAAAGAAGATTCCTTAAAAGTCAAGGGCAAAGGGAAAGAGAATTGATGGGACCTTTGAAAGACTGATCTGTGAAGCTGACTCTGAGCTCAGAGGACATTTACATCTGCTCAAAGAAATTCTCCTTAATTGCACAGATAGCCCAGTGAGCAATAGAAATATGTTAATCAGATGCCTAGTTCAGTTTTCTAAGACTGAGTAATAATTTTGTTTCATAAATTGTTTTTTTGTAAAGTCTACATTAGCAAGCAATAATACTTTGTTATATATTTCAGTTAAAAATATACTGTAAGAACAAATTAATATGATATGTAGTATCATATTAAAGAGTAAGAAGATGAAGCCATAATTTTTATTTTGATTTCATAAAATACCACATTCTGACATCTAAGGATGGAAGACAAGAATTGTAGGACTTGGATAGGTCCTGATACGTTCTGCCTTTTTAACTCCATTCCCCCTCCGTAGAAGTCATCAGAGTTTCCCAGTCTCTTCTGCATACCCTGTGCTGTATGCTGGAGTCCTGTTTTCAGTGCATGAACACGTAATTCCTATGCCCCTCAACACTTACTCCATTGTTTTGGTACCAAAACAGTACACAATTACCCACAGAGGAACTACCTCTCTCCATTGTGAACAATAACATGAGAATGCTAGTTAACGTGAAATAAGCTATTCACTTCTTAACCAGGAGTGAATAACTTATATAAATTAGGTCTGTATAAGCTCTTCCTCCTTCTGTTCTGTTTATGATTCAAGAGGAGGAATCAAAAAACATGGAAAAAGAGCTAAAGTTGACCCATTTCAGCGTCAACCTTTTTTTTATGATAATATACATTGGAATTTATTTTATTTTTTTATTTTACTTTTGTTTTATTGAAATATAAATATCGATGAGACAGTTTTAAGATACCTTGAAAGATGGATTTCATAAATTAATACATTGCAAACTGTTTTCATAATGTTTTGGTATCATTAAAGGTGTATACATATTATACTTACAGACATTATTACACCGTGTGTCTCTTATCAGTAAATTAAGAGACTGTAGCTGTTTGCGTATATCATTTTTTATACCTCAATTACATCAAAGATTTATTTTTTTTAATTTTTTGTTTATTGAAGTACAAATATCAATGAGACATTTTTAAGATACCTTGACAAGATGGATATGATAAATTAATACACTGCAAACTGTTTTCATAATGTTTTGGTATCATAGAAGGTGCATACATGATATTATACTTACAGATATTATTATACCGTATGTCTCTTATCAGTAAATAGAGTGTAGCTGTTTGCGTTTCTTATTTTTTATACCTGAATTACATCAAAGATTCAATACTTAATACTATCTACATTGTTATTTTCCTAATGGTTGTCTATAGTACTAGAAGCCGACCTCATATCCTATCCAACCATCACTAGTGCAAATCTTGCCTCTGATAGGATTATGTAGAAGCACAGCGTTATCTATCCCAACTGTACTGTCTATGCACACACATCATGATTTTCCAATTCTATACCCCTTCCTTTGTTTACACCTGTCAAAGATGGGCACTCCATTGTCATTCAACTAACTTAGGTGCTTGAACTTGACCACACAATCCAACACAGTGCAGCATTCCACAACAATACTGAGTTATTCAAAGAAGTTGTCGACCATAGCCATTTACAGCTCAGCTTAATATTATGGCCCCACGATGTATACTTCATTTTTATACTTTTCTGCTGGATGGTTAAGACCTAGATAGAGCAAGACTTATGTAGCAACACATGTACTTAATGTTTCTTATGATGTCAGTGAAGTCCCCTTAGGGTTCATCTTGTAGTCCTGTACATTATTCTGTAAATCCCTAGTCTGTGTCATCCATATGGATGAGTCACATCCAATGCTTGACCAGTTTGCTCTCTGTCAGAGCTTGAGAGAAAGTTTTCTCTTCATGTGACTCTCCCAAGACACACTATAGAACTTCAAACTCTTTCCTCTGTGGCTCCATAATTTTCTTATTCAGAAAATTTGGAGCTCAACTGAGTTTCATGATGTTGCAGTACAGGTTCTCGTATGTCCTGAGTATTCACTGACCTTGAAAGGCTAGAGCCAAACTGTTAGCTGGCCTTGTGGCTCTTCTATTTCTCCATCTCTGATTTGTGAACTTAGGTTCTTAACCATCCAGAAGAAAAGCTGATTAGTATCATGAAGCTTATGCCATTCACTTTGCCTTATCGGACTCAACTGATTTTAGTTGTTCTTCTACGTTTCCTTTTGTATTTCTGCTTTCCGCTTGTTATACTAAGGTGACTATATGATATTTAAACATGTGTGTCTGGTTTACTTCACTTATGAGTAAATGTCCAAGTGGCATCCACTTCAGTATAAATGCTTCAAACTTATCATTCTTAATAGCTGAGTAATACTCCATTATATAGAAATACCACATCTTTTTCACCCATTCCTCATGTGATGGACATCTTGATTGTTTCCAAGATTTTGCTATCACACATTGCGCTGCTATAAACATAGGTACACATATATCACTATGATACAATGTTTTCAGATCCTTTGGGAAAATTCCCAGTAGGGGGATAGCCGGCTTGAATGGGATTTCTAGTCCTACTCTTTTGATGAGTCTCCACACTGACCTCCACAATGGTTGTATGAGTCTACATTCCCCCAGCAGTGGAGAAGTGTACCCTTTTGTCTACAACCTCTCCAACATTTGTTGTTGGTTGATTTCCTTATGATATCCATTCTTTCTGGAGTGAGATGGTATCTCAGTGTTGTTTTTATTTGCATTTCATGAATGAATGGCTAGCGATGTGCAGCATTTTTTCATATATTTATTTACTTCTTTAATTTCATCCTCTGAGAAGTGTGTATTCATCTCAGATGCCCATTTCTGAATTGGGTCTTTAAATTTGAGGGCCCTGTTATATCTTAGTTCTTCATATATTCTAGACAGTAGTCCTCTGTCTGATTGCTTATTACTTAGGATTTTTTCAATATTTGTGGGTTGTCTTTTCACTCTGTTGACAATTTCTTTTGACATGCAGAAGCTCCTTAAGAAGAGTTGATCTCAGTTGTTGATTCTTTCAAGTGCTTCCCGTGTGAATATATGTTTGTTCATGAACTGTTTAACTACCCCTATGTCTTCAAGAGTTCCTCCTACTTTCTCTTCCAGGAGATTGAGTGATTCTGTTTTAATGTTTAGATCTTTAATCCCTTTTATCTTTAACTTAGTGCATGGTGATAGAGCTGGGTCTAGTTTTAGTTTTTGACATGTAGAAAGCCATGATTTCCAGCAGCATTTGTTAAAAAGGCTACCTTTCTTCCAGTGAGCTTGTGCAGCACCTTTGTAGAAGATAAGATGGCTGAGTGTCTTTCTAGATGCCTCTGTGTCTTCTAATCTATTCCACTGATCCTCAGATCTATTTTGTTGCCAACACCATATTGATTTTTTCACAGTGGCTTTGTAGTATAATTTCAAATCAGGAATTGTGATGCCTCCTGCCTTGTCTTTATTGTCCAAGATTGTCTTTGCTATTCTAGGTCGTTTGTGATTCCAAATAAATTTTAGGATTGATTTCTCTGTCTGGGAGGTATGTTGGTGACAGTTTGATAGGGACTGCATTAAATTTGTACAGCAATTTTGGTAGTATGGCCATCTTCACGATGTTGGTTCTTCCTATCCAAGAGCATGGAATATCTTTCCATTTTCTGAAATCCACTATAATATCTTTTCTTAAGGTGTTGAAATCTTCCATGAAAATATCTTTGACTTCCTTGTTTAAGTGAATCCCAAGGTATTTCATTTTCCACGGTGCTATTGTAAAGTGTATTGTTTCTATTGTTTCCCTTTCAGTGTGCTTGTTATCTGTGTAGAGGAATGCTATTGACTTTTGAGTATTGATTTTGTATCCTGCTATGCTACTGAATTTCTGTATCAGTTCTAGCAGTTTCTTGGTGGAACTTTTGGGGTCTTCCAAGTAAAGTATCATGTCATCTGCAAATAGTGATAATTTAACTTCTTCTTTACCTATTCTTATTCTCTTTATTTCTCCTTCTTTTCTAATGGCTGTTGCTAAGGATTCCAAAACTATATTGAATAGGAGAGGTGATAGAAGATTTCCTTGTCTTGCACCTTATTTAAGAGTAAATGATTTCAGTTTTTCCCCATTTAGGATTATATGAGCTTTTGGGTTTTCATAGATGCCTTTTATCAAGTTAAGATAGAGTCCATCTATTCCAATTTTCTGTAGGACCTTGAACATGAATGAGTGTTGGACTTTGTCAAAGGCTTTCTCTGCATCAATTGAGATGATCATGTGGTTTCTAGATTTCAGTCTAATATAATTGTAATATAGTGTATTACAATTATAGATTTTTGAATACTGAACCATCCTTGCATCCCTGGGATGAATCCTACCAGGTCATGGTGTATGATATTCTTGATGATTAGCTGTATTCTATTTGCCAGGATTTTGTTGAGTATTTTTGCATCTATATTCATGAGGCAGATGGCCTGTAGTTCTCCTTTTTGGTTGTGTCTTTCCCTGGTTTTGAAATCAGTATTATACTTGCCTCCAGAAATGATTTCAGGAGGACTTTTTCCTTTTCAACTTCATTGAAGAGTTTGTGGTGTGTGGGGATTATATCTTCTATAAATTTCTTGTAGAATTCAGCTGTGAATCCATCAGGACCTGGACTTTTCTTTGTTGGTAGGCTTTTTATTGTGTTTTGTAGTTCTTTTGCTGTTATTGGCTTATTGAGAGTTGTTATGTCTTCTTGATTCAGTTTTGGTAATGTGTACCTTTCGAGAAATCTGTCCATTTATTCTGTGTCTTCTATTTTGTGAGCATAAAGATTATCGAAGTAACTATTGATAATCTTCTGAATTTCCGCTAGGTCTGTGGTGATTTCACCCTTTTCATTCCTTATCGCTTGTACTTGAATTTTCTGTTGCCCCTTTTTGATGAGGTTGGCAAGAGGCTTAGGAACTTTATTTAGTTTTTCAAAGAACCAACTCTTTTATTTGTGTATTCTTTGAACTGTTTTTTTCATCTCAATTGAATTAATTTCTGCTCTAATCTTTATGATTTCTTCCCGTCTTTGCACTATGGGTTTTGTTTGCTCTTCTTTTTCTAGTTGTTGGAGGTGCAACATTAAGGTGCTAATTTGTTCCCTTTCTGATTTCCTAATGCGTGAATTCATAGCTATTATTTTCCCTCTAAGAACTGCTTTCATTGCATCCCATAAATTCCGGTAAGTTGTACCTGAATTTTCATTGAACTGTAGATATTGTTGAATTTCTTGTTGAGTTTCTTCTGCAACCCATTGATTGCTGACTAGGGTGTTATTTAGTTTCCATGAATTTAGTGAGTTTTTCTGGTTTGTTTTGTCATTTATTTCCAGTTTCATTGCATTGTGGTCAGATAGTATGCATGGGATAATTTTTTTTTTCATATACTTAAGCATGACCTCTGGACTAGTATGTGGTCTATTTTGGAAAATCATCCGTGTGCAGCTGAAAAAAAATGTGTATTCAGCTGTGTTTGGGTGGAACACTCTGTATATGTCCACCAGGTCCATTTGTTCCAAGCTCTGGTTCAGTTCTGCTACTTCCTTGCTATTTTTTGTCTTGTTGACCTATCTTTTTGAGATAAGGGTGTGTCAAGTTCTGTTGTTAAGATTGTGTTCTTAGACATTAAGTTTTTCATGTCCCTTAAGTTTTGTCTTACCTAGTTGGGTGCTCCTGTGTTTGGTGCATAAATATTTATGAGTGTTACTTGTTGCTCTTGAAGTTTTCCCCTGACTAATATATAATGGCCTTCTTTGTGTTGTTTGATCATTCTTGGTTTGAAGTTGAGACTGTCTGAGAAGACAATTGCTACTCATGCTTTTTTCTGAGGTGCTGGGGCATGTAGTATTGTTTTCCATCCTTTGACTTTGAGCCTATGAAAGTCCTTTTGAGTTAAGTGTGTTTCTTGTATACAGCATATTGTTGGATTTTGTTTCCTAATTCACTATGCCAGTCTATTTCTCTTAATTGGAGAATTGAGTCCGTTTACATTGATGGTTATAATTGAAATGTGCTGACTTATGTTTGTCATGGTATTAACAGTGTGGAATCTGGCTAACAAATTATGCTGCAACACATTGTGATGGCCTTCCTCTAACCCACAGGCTTCTTTCTCAATAGGTTTGGCATGCACAAGATCGATGAAGGCCAGGTGGAGGTAACTGAAGATAAATACAATGGGGAAAGCGTTGATGGCAAACTTGGTGCCTTTACCTGCTATTTGGATGGAGGCCTTGCCAGAACTATAACCAGCAATAGTTTTGGGGGCCTTAAAGGGTGCTGTGGATGGAGACTTTTCTATCTTTTACAGAACCAAACAATTCTGATTACAATTCTGAAAGCAAGGAGTTCATTTTAAAAGTATATAGGAAGTACATCAGGGATCAGAATGTCGCAGATTATATGCATCACGTAATGGAAGAATATGAAGACACTCACAAGAAACAGTTCTCTCAGTACATAAAGAACCATGTAACTCCAGACATGATGGAGGAGACATGTAAGAAAGCTCATGCTGCTATATGGGAGAATCCAGTCTACGAAAAGAAACCTAAGATAAATGCTAAAAAGAAGATGTAGAATCACCCCAAAATGTCCCTTGCTCAGAAGAGAGATCGCGTAGTGCAAAGGAAGGCAACCTAGGGCCAGCAGTATAGCTCAGTGGGCTAAGCATTTGCTTAGGTAAGTGCAAGACCAGAGTTCAATCCCTGCCACCACATGCTGCACAGGCCCTGCCCAGGGCCACGCTGATCCAATGATGGTGGCGCATGCCTGTAATTCCAGCACTAGTGAGGCAGAAATCAGGAAGATCACTATGAGTCTGAGCTGCATAGTGAGACCCTGAACAAAAATAAAAAACCTTAAAAGAACAAGTTTAGGCAGAGCTCAGGAGCTAGCTGCTGAGAGTTAAATCAAATTTCTATGTTTTTTCAGATAAAGACCAATAAACATTTTCCTTAATAAATAAAAATTAAATATATAAATAAACATTATAGTTCATAAAAGTAAACTGAGAAGAGAAAAATTTTGAGTTGTTTTGAGCGAGTTATGTGAGTTTGGACCCTCTTTCATTAGCATGACAAAAAAAGCCTGTATTTCAAGAAAAATATCACACAATCCTTGCCAACACTAGGGTACCAATAACTATTGCTTGCAGTATGCTGGGCCATGATCTTAGTTTGTATATGTATTATATCATGTAATGATATTTATAAACTTGTATACATAGAAATATGTTATGGCATATAGTCCTGTGAGAAAGATAGAATTTCCAATAAGACTTCCCACAGCCCCAAGGGTCAGATGACCGTGCTGGCAGATACAGATTCATTACAGTGGTTTTTTTTTTTTTAATTAGAAACCTAATGGTAGCTAAAGATTTCTTGTTGATATCAAAGTTAAGAGCTTCGAATTTTCCACTTCATTTATCCCTTCATGTTCAGGAGATTCCAAGCTCAACTTCCTGTGTCATGCCTTTATTCTATACAAGCAAAATAAGGAAAGATAAGGTTGAATTTATTTTATGCTTCTTTTTAAAAATAAGCATCAACAAAAGCAATATTTTTCCTCATCCTACAGGTGATTTACACCTATATCTTGTTGGTTGAAAGTTCTCCATGGCAATTCTTAGCTTTAGGAATCCACATAAACGGACTATTTAACTGAGTGTGTATCCCCAGACCTCAAATTGGGAGTTTGCTAGCAATTAAAATGGAAGGAATAGGTCTTTGAACAGCAAGTTACATTATCAGTTTCAATAAACTATAATTTCTACTTTTACACAACATTAAGGCAAAAGAAGCGAAATAACAATACAATACAACTAATATAATATAATGAAGAGATAAATTGACATTGAAAAATCTCATAAAGAATCAATAATTTGAACATTGATGAGTGAAGCACAATACAACTCCAAAAGGGCTTCCAAGGTTACTTGGACATCTGGCTTCTCATGCCCAAAGGTGGAGAAACTAATTCAATCAAGACAAGGAGATAAAAAGTGACTTGGAAATCGGCTTGAATTTTCGCAACAGCTGTTTTGTTCACCATCTTCATGTGTGTTCTGGGTCTCAAAATGTTTTCTTCAGAGGCATTGTAAGAAAACTTTCAAGTACCTTTATTCCCAGATCATAAATTCTACCTCTACACATATCATCTTGAAATACAGAAACGCTCACTTTGAAAGATAAGAAACAGATAAGTATTGAATCATGTTTTACTGACACAATTGACAATTTAAATTTATTCCATCAATAATTCTAAGCAGAACTTTCCCTTGTAAATATTTATCTTCACCTGTACCTAGGATGAGAGACAGTGATCATAGTACATCTTTTATTTGAATCAGAAAATTATTGTTACAGGGATATGTAGGATATAAATGTTGCACTCTTATGGGCACCTGACATAGTCCCTTCTAGTCTTCAAGGTTTACTATGTCATAAAATAATGAAAATAATTTTGTAATTCATTTTTTTGGTAAGCCATTACTATTTTGTAGGTATTAATTAAAAATATGCTGGGAAGTTTTGACCTAGGAGTTATTTCCCAGAAAAAAAATAAAATTAAAAAAAATGTTGCCAAAAGCAAAATGAAATTTAAAATATAGGTCCTGGGGAGATACCACAGTAGAATAAGCCTTTGTCTGTCAAGCTGAAAGTCCGGAGTTCCATCCTCAGTACTAAAAAAAAAAAATTGAAAAGTCCCCATACAACAAACAAAAAATATAACATCAAGTAAATTATTTTCCCATAAATAATGAAGCTTACATAATTTTCAGAGTGAAGCACTGAGTATCTCTTTTCTGAAAAGAAAACATACACTTATCTGATGTTTCTCTCAAATAATCTGCAGTGTTTATATCTTCCTTAGCAGAAACAATGTATGTAATCATGTAGCCGTGTGGGAGGAGGAGGGCACACAATGCAGATGAATCCTGAATCCTAAATCCTGTCTTTGTTCTGTGGCCCACAGAATGGACAAGGTGTGTTTGCCACACCGACAGACGGAAGGTCAGATTTACAGCTCTCACATGAGGCTGTCTGCCATCTGCAGATTGCTGTACATGATTTATAGTTGAATGTACATTCTGTTACCAAGAAGAGAGACATGGAGGAATCAGTTTGGAAAAAGGCAGGCTATGGTTCCTTGTTTACAAGTGTAGTCACACACAGCATCCCCAGGAGCATAACAGTGAAATTCTCGTATTCCTTAGTATCCTCCTTTTCTGTGGTCTGAGACAGAAATATTTCTGATAGTGGTATTACTCATGACACTTTCAAAGAAATGGTTGCATATATTTCAAACCTGGATTAATAAGGCACTTATTTGCATTGAGCTGTAGAAGTTCTCTTATCCTAAAAATGAAACACCAACCACACTTTCCTTATCTAATCATGAAGATGCAAAAAACTTTCACATATACTCTTTTTTTCTACCACAATAAAGTAATTACCTTAACCTCATTAATCACCTAAAGTATGAATTAGTATTACATTCTGATTTTTTTTTAATGTGGAATGAGAGGCACTTAAAATGTTGATGTAAGTTTGGCTGCAGCTGTGTCGTAGATTCAAATAACCTGTGTGATGAAACGCTTCTTAAATTATGAGCAACTGTAACAGACATCTGTAGCTTTTGTGAACCTGTACCAATTTTCATGTATTCTAGTAACTGCTTCCAATTTTGCTTTGAAAAACTGGTCACTGAGTGAAATTGGCTCCCATGCTTTGTGCACTTTCCTAGCAAATAGGAGGGCACAGGATAAACATTTACCCATTTACATTTACCACAGGTCCTTGGCACTGAGAACAGTAATCAAAACCTGAAGACCCTTTTCCTCCTTTATATCAGAGAGAGTGTCCTGCACCATTCGCTCATGATTCCATGTTCTCCTACTCTTGGAACTATCTCTGTGTTCATCCAGCCACAGCATTGTTCTTCAAATATTTCTTCAGTTTTCAGACCTACTTTCTATTTGTCAGTAAGTTTATTTTCTCTTTGATAAACAGAGTGAGTACCTGAAAAACTTTACAACACCATAATTACTGATTAGATTATCAAAAAAGAAAGAAGGGAAATATGGCATATTTGTTCTCTGACTCAAGGAAGCTTATTGACCGGTGGTGATGTTATGATTAAATAATTATCAACCATGTTAATTGCAAAAATACTTCTTCCACTGGATATATAAATAGCCATGCTTTAATAAATATGATTCATATAACACAAATGCAGAAGAGTATAATAAAATAGTCACATGATTTTTGTATCATATAAATGTTCAGGCAGATACAAAGCTAAGAAGAAAAATGAAAACCTACAACAAACAAGGAACCAGAAAACACTTCCATTTTTCTCTTATACTTCCATATACGAAAACATTATATTGATAGCAAGGCTTCTATGATCATAAAAAAATTGTAGGAAAAAGAAGTAGTGTTAGGGGCCAGGGAGATGACTCAGTAGAATAAGCACTTCTCTGGCAAGCACAAGGACCTGCCTTCAATTCCTGCTTCCAAAAAATAAAGAAGGAGAAGAAGAAAAAGAAGGAGCAGGAGGAGGAGGAGAAGGAAGGAGGAAGAGGAGGAGGAAGAAGAAGAACAAGAGCAAGAACAACAAGAAGAAGAAGAACAAGAACAAGAAGAACAAGAACAAGAACAAGAAGAGCAAGAACAAGAACAAGAACAAGGACAAGAATAAGAATAAGAACAAGGACCAGAACAAGAACAGGAACAGGAACAGGAACAAGAACAGGAACAGGAACAGGAACAGGAACAGGAACAGGAACAGGAACAGGAACAGGAACAAGAACAAGAACAAGAACAAGAACAAGAACAAGAACAAGAACAAGAAGAGATTTTTTGTTGGTGCCCCTGCCTTATTTGCACAGAATTGCTTGGCTTATTCTAGGTCTCTTCTAGTTCCAAATAAATTTTAAGATTATTTTCTCTAATTCTGTGAAATATATTACTGGTATTTTTATTTGTATTGCAAGAGATCTGTATTATAATTTTGGAAGTATCACTATATTGGTCCTTACTAACTGATTACAGGAGATATCTTTCTGATTTCCACTATATTCAATCACCTTCAAAGTACTATAAATCTCAAAGTTAAGGTCTTTTCCTTAGTTAGGTTGATTCTCAATTGTTTTATTTTTTAATGCCATTGTGAAAAGTTCTATTTCCTTAATTTCCCCCTCAGTGAATTAGTTATTTGTATAAATAAGTACTACTAATTTTTGAGTGTTGAGTTTGTATACAGCTATGCCATTAAATTTGGTCATTAAATCTAGAAGTCTTTTGGTAGTTTCTGAGTTCTTCTATGTAGAGTGTCATGTAATCCACATATGATAATTTAACGTTTTCCTTTCTTACCCTTATTTCTTTTATTTACTTCTCTTCACTATTTGCTCTATTTAATGTTCTAGAACTACATTGAACAGGAGTGGTGACAATGAGCATCTTTGTCATCTTACTGATTTTAGAATGAATGCTTTATGTTTTTGACTATTTAATATGATATTGACTATTGATTTGTCTTAGATTGCTGTCATCATATTGAAAAATCATCTATTCCAAATTTCTATAGCATTTTTATCTTGAAAGGGTGCTAAAACATATCTAACACTTTTTATTCCATTGAGATGACCATATGCTATTTCTCTCGATTCTGTTAAGGTGGTGTATGACATTGAGCCATCATGTATCCCTGGGATGAACTCCACTTGGTAATGTTGTGTAATCTTCTGTATGACTTGCTGCATTCTATTTGTCAATATCTTACTGAGTGGTTTTGCATCTGTGTTTATTATGGAGATTGGCACATAGTTCTCTTTTTTGTTGGATCCTTCTCTGATGTTGGTAGCAGGATAATACTTGCTTCTAGGAATTAGTATGAACATATTGCTTCCCTTTCAATTTCAGTAACAGTTTGAGGAGCTGAGACATTATATTTTCTTTAAAGTTCTTAAAGGGTTTATAGTCAACCTGTCAAGACTTGAACTTTTCTTTTCTCTTTCTTTTCTTGGGCAGAAGCAGGGATTGAACTCAGGCCCTTGTGCTTGCCAGGAAAGCACTTATTCCACTAAGCCATCTCCCCAGTCCCACTGAGCTTGTCTTTGCAATAACTTTTGTAAAGGTATGTGGATAGGAGATACTCCACTTTATCTTTTATTTTCATTGTTTGGTACCAGAAACTGAACTCAGGCCCTTGGATTTGCCCAGAAGGCACTGCACTGCAGAGCTACTGCCTCAGGTTCTATTGGTATGATTTTAATTATAGCTTCAATTTCATTGACTGATACTGTGTTATTTAGATATTATTATCTTATTAGTTCCACTGTTATTCATATGTACCTAGAAATTTGAGCATTTTTTGTGTTTTCCATCTTTAGGTTCCTGAAGTAGGTATTGAGGATATTTTAGATTTCTGCATGGTTGTGACTTCACACTTTTCAATTCTAATTGCATGGATCTGAGTTTTCTCTGTTTTTATTTTTTCTCTGTTTGATAAGATGGTCTTAGGTTTGTCAATTTTATTTAATCTTTTCAAAGAACAAAGCGTTCAATTCCTTGATTCTTTGTTTTGTTTTCTGAATTCCAGTTGCACTAATGTCTGCTCTGAAATTTATAATTTCTCCCTCATATAAGCTTTGGGTTGCTATGCTCTTCTTTTTCTTCAAGCTTGAGTTTCAACATTAGATTATTTATTTGAAAGCCAGGCGTGGTGGCACAGGCCTATAATCCCAGCACTCGGGAGGCTGAGGCAGGAGGATTGTGAGTTCGAGACCAGCCTGAGCTAAAAAGTGAGCTTAAGGCCAGCCTGAACTGCGTAGTGAGACCCTGTCTCAAAAAAAGACAAAATGAGCCGGGCGTGGTGGCGCAGGCCTGTAATCCCAGCACTTGGGAGGCTGAGGCAGGAGGATTGTTGTGAGTTCGAGACCAGCCTGAGCTACAAAGTGAGCTTAAGGCCAACCTGAACTGCATAGTGAGACCCTATCTCAAAAAAGACAAAAAAAAAAAAAAAGATTATTTATTTGAACTTGATTGGTTTATCTGATATTGGAGTTCACTACTCTATGTTTCTACTGTAGGACTGCTTTTATTACATCCTGTGAATCCCAGTATGTAGGCATTTTCATTCAATTGTAGATAGTGTTTAATATGTTCTTTATTTTCAACTGTGACCCAGTGTTTGTTAGATAAAGTGTTACTTAATTTCCATTACACAGCTTTATTGATTCTTTTTGCATTAATTTCCAATATCACTGAACTGTGATAATATGCATAGGATGTCAATCACTTTGCTTTTACTGAAGCATGTTCTATAAGCTAGTATGTGGTCTATTTTTGAGACCATCCCATGTGCAGCTGAGAAGAAGGTGTATTATGATTTTTGGGATGCAATATTACAGACATGTAATAAACCCATTTGTTCAGAAATTTGGTTCAGCTTTTCAAATTTTTTTTGTCTAGTTGATGTGTCTATTTGAAAAAATGTGACACTGAGGTCCTCTTTCACAATCATTAGTGTTTATTTAGTTTTCCATGTCTCTTAATATTTGATTATATAGTTATATTTACTTGTACAATTGGTTCATATACATATACGATTGTTTTACTCTTCCTCTTAACAAGCATATAGTGATCTTCATTATCTTTTTTGATCAGTCTTGGCTTGCAACTCACTTTGTCTGCAAGCATAATAGTTATCCTTGTATTTTCTGGGTGTTATTGCACTAAATGTTGTTTCCATCCTTGGACTTTGAATTTATAAATTTCTTTTTTGGATTTTAATGTTTTCCTTGTATGTGGCATACTTCTGGTCTTTTTTTTTTTTTGATCCATTTTGTCACTCTTTTTGTTTTGGATGCTCAAATTAAGACCAGTTACATTCATGACTGTAAACGATGTGTATTGAATTATATTTGTCATTTTATTTTCTTGCTGTTGGTTTCCTTGCTTTTCCTTCTGTTTGTTTGCTTACCTTGCTTGGTGGATTTCTTCTACTGAGGTTCATGGAATCATAGTCTTCCTCAGCTCTTTCTAAAATATCCTTCAGAATATTTTGGAGTGCTTGTTTGATGGTCATGACTTACTTCAGGTCTCTTTGTAATGAAGAAATCTTATTTTTCCACAATTTGAAATATGTCTTTTGTGAGATACATTAATCTGGGAGGAGATTTCTTTTTTTTTTTAGTGTTTGAAATATTTCACTTCAAGCTCTCCATGACTCAAGAGTTTGTCCTGAGAGTTGTGTTGTGATTCTCATGGATTTTCCTTTACAGTCCATTTCTTTATTTTCCATATGAGCTTTGAATATTTAGCTGTGTTCAGTTACCTATACATAAGTTCTTTGTTCTATGCTTAGGATGTTTTCTGCCATTACTTCTGTGAAAAGAATCTTTTCACATCATCTGCACTATCTTTAACTTCTCAGTTGATTCTGTTCAATCTTACATCATTCTTCTTAGCTGTTGTATTAATTTTTCATAGCCCCTTGTTATTTTAGGATATCTTTCTTTTCATGATTGTTAACTACAATACTATCCTCTATACCTGATATTCTGTACTCACATTGATTCATGCTGCTGTATATAATTGCAATAGATTTTTTAATCTCCTTGACATGTGTTTGAATCTATTTTGTGGATTTCATTTCTTTCATATATGAGCACTCAGAGTTTTCATCGTTTACTTAATGCTTCTATCATTGTGTTATACCTTTCTATTTGTATTTCTTCTTTTGATGTCTTATACTAGAAAGACTATTTGATTTTTGCACATGTGGAACTTGTTTGTTTCACTTATGAGTATACGTTCAAGTAGTATCCACTTAAATATAAATGCTTCAAGTTTATCATTCTTTATAGCTGAGTAATACTCCATTGCACAAAAGTACCATATCTTTTTCAACCATTCTTCATGTGATGGACATCTTGGTTGATTACAAAATTTTGGAATCACAAATTGTGCTGCTATAAACATAAGTACACGTACATCACTGTGATTTGATGTTTTCAGTTCTTTAGGGAAAATTCCCAGTAGGAGAATAGCTGGCTTGAATAGGATTCCAGTCCTAGTTTTTTGAGGAGTCTCCACACTGATCTCCACAATGGTTACACTAGTCTACATTCCCACCACCAGTGCAGAAGAGTTCCCTTTTCCAGACATCCTTTCCAACATTTCTTGTTGGTTGATTTTTTTGATAGCATCCTTTCTGGAGTGATATGGTATCACAGTGTTGTTTTTATTTGCACGGCATGGATTGTTAGTGAAACTGAGCATTTTTTCCTATATTTATTAGCTTCTTTAATTTTGTCCTCTGAGAAGTGTCTATTTATCTCAGATGCCCATTTCTGGATTGGGTCTTTAAATTTGAGTGCGCTAACATATCTTAGTTGTTTATAAATTCTAGAGAGCAGATCATTGTCTGAGTGCTTATTGATTAGATATTTCGAATTTTGTGGGTTGTCTTTTCACTTTGTTGACAATTTCTTTTGATGTGCAGAAATTTCTCAATAAGAGTTGATCCCAGTTAATTCTTTCAAGTGTTTCCCGTGCAAGCACATGTTTGTTCATGAACTCTTTGCCTACCACTGTATCTTCAAGAGTTCCTCCTACTTTCTCTTCTAGGAGATTGTTTCTGTTTTAATGTTCAATTAATAGTTCTTTAAACCATTTTCACTTTAGCTTAGGGCATGGTGACAGAACTGGGTCAAATTTTAGTTTTTAGCATGTAGAAAGTCAGTTTTTCCAGCACCATTTGTTAAAGAGGCTATCTTTCTTCCAGTAAGCATGTTTGGCCTCTTTGTCAAAGATTTAGTGGCTCAGTGTGTTGGTAGAAGCATCTGCATCTTCTAATCTATTCCATTGATCTTCAGGTGTATTTCATTGCCAATACCATGTTGATTTTCACAATAGCTTTGTAGTATAATTTCAAGTCAGGAATTGTGATGCCTCCTGCTTTGTCTTTGTTGGCCAGGATTGCCTTTGTTATTCTAGGTGTTTATAGTCCCAAATCAATTTTAGGAATGATTTCTCTAGTTCTGGTAGGTATGTTGGTGGCAATTTGGTAGGGATTGCATTAAATCTGTACAGCAATTTTGGGAGTATGGCCATCTTCTCGATGTTGGTTCTTCCTATTCAGGAGCAGGGAATATCTTTCCATTTTCTGAAATTCTCTATGATTTCTTTTCTTAGGGTGCTGTAATTTTCTGTGAAAAGATCTTTGACTTCCTTAATTAAGAGAATTACAAGGTATTTCACCTTCCATGGTGCTATTGTAAAGGGTATTGTTTCTATATTTTCCTCTCAATGTGTTTGTTATCTGCGTAGAGGAATCCTATTGACTTTTGAGTATTGACTTTGTCTCCTGCTATGCTACTGAATTTGTGTATCAATTCTAGTAGCTTCTTGTTGGAGTTTTTTGGGTCTTCCAAGTATCATCTGCGAATAGTGATAATTTAAGTTTTTCTTTAATTATTCTTATTCCTTTTATTTCTCCCTCTTTTCTAAGGCTATAGCTAATGATTCCAGAACTATGTTGACAATGAGGGGTGACACAGCACATCTTTGTCCTGTGCCAGATCTAAAAATAAAAGGTAGTGGCCAAAAAGAAGAAAGAAAAAGTTCAAATACAGGAAATAAAAAATGAAAAGGGTGAAATAACCACAGACCCAGTAGAAATTCAAAAAATTATCAGTAGCTACTTTGAGAATTAAGAAACATAATAAGAAGCCTGCCGAAGTCGTATGTGGTCTGTTTTAGAAAATAAGCCATGTACAGCTGAAAAAACTGTATATTCAGCTGTGGTTGGGGGGGACATTCTGTGTATGTCCAACACATCCATTTGTTAAAATCTCTGGTTCAGTTCTGCTAATCTTTGCTCATTTTTTTTGTCTGGTTGACCTATTTTTTTTGAGACAAATGGGTGTTAAGGTCTCCTGTTAAGATTGTGGTCTTGGATATTAGATTTTTCACATCCATTAAGATTTGTCTTACATATTTGGTTGCTTTTGTGTTTGGTGCATAGATATTTATGAGTGTTACTTCTACCTTTTGAATTTTTCCCCTGACCAATATATAGTGGTCTTCTTTGTTTTGTGTGATTATTCTCAGTTTGAAATTGAGACTGAGAACAAAGTTGCTACTCCTGCTTTATTCTGAGGTGCGGAGGCATGTAGTATTGTTTTACATCCTTTAACTTTAAGCCTATGAAAGTCTTTTTCAGTTAACCGTGTGTCTTTTTAGAGCATATTGTTGAATTTTGTTTCCTATTCCACTGTGCCTGTCTATGTCTCTTAATTGGTGAATTGAGTCCATTTACATTGATGGTTATAATTGAAATGTGTTGACTTATGCTTGTCATGTTATTTACTTGCTGTTATTTACTCCTTTTTCTTTTATGTTTAATTGTTTCCCCTATTTATTAGGTTCCTTTTGTTATTATTCATGGAGTTCTGGTCATTGTGTTCCTTCTCCAGAACATCTTTCAGTAGTCTGTTTAGGGAGGGCTTTGTCATCATAACATTTTTTAGTTGTTCTTTGTCGTGGAAGTATTTCACTTCTTCATCAAACTTGAAAGAGAGTTTTGCAGGGTACAGTGTCTGGGTTGGAATTTGTTTTCCTAAAGGACTTGAAGAACTCTGCTCCAGGCTCTCCTTGCCTTCATGGTTTGTGAAGAGAAATAGGCCATAATTCTGATGGGTTTTCCTTTGAATGTGATCTGCTTCTTTTCTCTCACAGCTTTCAGTGTATTATTCTTGTGTCGGAATTCTGGATCTTTACTATTATATGTCTCAGTGTGTTTTTAGTTGGGTTGACGTTATTTGACATTCTGTACACTTCAGTTATCTGAATGTTATATTGTTTCCTCCTATTTGGGAAGTTTTCTGCTATTACTTCTTCCCATATTCTTTTTATGTCATTTGCATTGACTCCTTCATTCTCATTGATGCCTATTAATCTCACATTGTTCATCTTGGCATCATCTTGCAGGTGATGGATTATTTTCTCCTGCATTCTCATTGTTTTTAAGAGATCCTTTCCCACCTTTTCACTAGCTGTGCCAGCATCTTAAAGATCTGAAACTGTCTTTGCTTTCACTCAAACAGTTTTGTCATGTTATTTACCTGCTGTTATTTACTCGTGGTTGAGATTTAAGTTCTTCTATATCTCTTTGACTCTGCTTCACGTGATCTATTTCTTTCCTGTATTGTTCATTCAAGAAATCTGTCATATTTCAAATCTCTATTTTTTTTTACCCATATCTTCTTTAGAGGTAGCTATTAATTGTTTTACTACATATTTTTTTCCAAGTGGGTTTCCTCCATATATTTCTGTAATTCATTTTCTACTTCAGATGCTATGAGTGCAAAGATTTCTTTTTCCATTTTGGAATTATTTCTGCTTTGAGTTCCTCTATACCTTTCTGCTGTTGTTTCTCTCCTTATGATTCTGTTAATTCATTCATTTGTGCAGAACTTGTGTCCTCTGCATTTATCGTTGGTGGGCTGGAGGCATGAGATTGCATTTTGGTCCTTGTCTTTGTCATTTTGTTTAGCACTGAACTCTGACCTTTGATGTAGAGCTTTGATGCAGTTACAACCTTAGCACTTAATGAGATTCATGTTCTGATCTATTAAGTTTGAGATTATCCAGTTATTTCAGGCCTGTATCCAGCCATTGTGTTCAGCTCCTTTTTTGTGAGAGCAACTGTGGTGCAACTGTGAGACTGTGGTTCCTCTTGTTGTGCCCCTGGCCCAGGGAGCTCTCCTGCACACTCACTTTTCTGCGCTGGGCTGGATCAGGGGCAGAAAGAGTCACAAATCTCACTCTTCAAGGGCTCTGGATGACGTGGCACACTGGGAAGCATAAAGTTCTCCCACAAACTCAAAGGGCCAGACTCGGGTTTATCAGAGACCAGAAGAGTCACAACAGTTCTCACTCCCTTGGATGCCTTGGGCAGTGGATCCTGGGAGTTGCAGGGGAGGTTGGCCTGGTGTGGATTGAGCTCGGAGGTCTTGGTGACGGGGTTCTGGATGGTGCTGCATGGCTTGGGACGCAAGGAAGCCAGGAGTTCTCCCACACACTCACTGGGCAGACTTGGATGGATCAAGGGCCAGACGATTCAAAAACAGTATTGGAAAGTTCAGTAAATGAAAGCTGCTGGAAGGAAATTAGTTCACTTGTATTGTGAACCTGAAAGAATTATTAAAACTCTACCTCTTTCTTTCTCAATAATGTGATGAGAGGACTCTGCTGAAAAGGCTTACCTTATGACATACTATCTTGCCAGTGGCCCCAAATCAACAGGCTAAGCTACCATAGATTGAAAACTGCAATCATATAACCTGAAATAAATCTTTCCTCCCTTCAAACAGATTATTTCAAGTATTTGTTACAGGGATCAGAACCTGACCAGCACATTATTCAGACACTAATGACAAACCTAACTAAGTTTTAAACAGATTATATATTATAAAATATCTTTATTAAAGAATACACCAAAAGCTTTTATATCTTTCCAAGTGGTTGGCAGTATATTAAATTTGCTGAAATTTCATTAGCAAAGAGGAAATTTTCATCACTCACTGAAGACTAAAGCACATCCCTTGCTAATATTCTTATAAGACTTTTTCAAGTTATCCAGCAAATTTGCATTTGTGTTTCTTCTTAGAAAGATGACTTGACAAATTCTGCAAGAGTTTAACAGTTTCACCATCTCTCCTATGAATTTGAGTAGAAATATTTTGTTATTACCTTTAGTTTATTCTGAAAAGTTAAAATAATGTGGACTCTTGAGGTTACTGCACAAACATTCACTCATGGATTTAGTCATGTATTCATTATATACAGCTTGTAATTTATATTTGAATCTCATTTCCAGATCTTTACTAGGTACTAAATATTTTTCATTGTTTGTTGATAGTAAATCATCTCAGAGGAAGTGGGTCTGCTTTGGGGATTATATAGTCAAAGATACCTACTCTTCCATGAACCTTTCTTCTCATCTAGAAATTTGTGAACTTACCTTGAGAATGGTCTATGTGGTCTTATTTATTTATTACTACACTTATTTGTGAGTTGTTTTTCTGTCAATAAAAAAATGAGTTCTTTTCAAATAAGTTGCTGAAACGATAGATGGTTCTTATTAACCATCTTTCAGGTAAATGCAGGTTAAAGACATAATTAACTAAAATGGTTGGTCATTCTTTGCTATAAGACTTTCTTTTGTTCAGAGAAAATTATTCAGCTTCCTTGCAAAGGATTTCTGAATTGGACTCAGGTAACATTTTCAGATACAAAATAAATCTCAATCAGGGAGAAACAAAAACATGTTCTAGAAAGAAGGAAATACATATTCCTTGTGACCAGTCTTCTAACTCACACACCTCACAACATTAACTGTCCACTTATTTTCTCATGATGGTTAGAGCATTTTCCTAGTACAGTGAGGAAATCTTATAAATTGTTGACAACTCACAGCTGCAGTGTAGGAGGGAACAACCAATGGATGAACCAGAATTATGTTTCTGTTATGTGGGAGGTTGGAATAATTTCATTTGCAGTGTTATTTAAAATCTATATTCTGTCTCAGTTTGTTTTACAGAGAATTGGTCTTTGTATAAGAAACAGCAAAGCCTCCAAAACTAGGAAGCAGTGAAGAGATATGGTGCTTGTACTAGTTAGCTATGGAAATTATATCATTTTAAGCATAGATAGATAGATAGATAGATAGATAGATAGATAGATCGATAGATAGATAGATAATAAAATTGTAAGTCACCCATGACCACAGAGTGAAAATATTGAGAATATTGAGCAACACAAAAACTACCCGTCCATGTTGTTTTTTGTCTAACATTCATAGGATGAGGTGAGGAACAGATGGCCATTATAATTAATATGATACTTTTCACCACAAGTCCTCAGAGGTGGAGTATGAAAAATATTCTGTTGAGCCATTTTACCCAGCACTGGGAAAATCCAAATAACTAAGGCAGAAAAAAATCTGTCTCATGATTTCTAGTCTAACTTGAGTACAAATTAAAGTGCTATATATAGCACTCTATATATATGCATATATTTCAAAAATATAACTGTGCATTGCAACAAACTCCACACTGGAGACCTTTTAGAAAACATAAGGAGGTATCTTTATACCTCTATTAAATGGAATTTAAATTAAAAAAATTAAATAGAATATTTCAATATCAATTTTTATGAAATTAGTGAAAATGGAAATTATACACTATAAACAGTGCAAGTTAACTGATCTTAAAATTTATTTACTATTATTTAACAAAGTTATCTATATCTATACTCTCTGACACAGAAATTTGATTTCTCAATACATAATGAATAGAAATGTGAGTCATATGCATCTAAACACATGTACCATAAAAGTCATAGTAGGTCACTTATAGAATTTTGTTGTTAGTATTCTTCAGAGAAATAAAATCAGAGGAAATATTTACATTCACTCAGTCAAATTCATTCTGTATGTACCTGAGTCATGTGTGTGTGTGTGTGTGTGTGTGTGTGTGTGTGTGTGTGTGTGTGTAAGATGGAAAAAGCAGACTGACAAACAGACAGGAGAGGGAGGTTTGGCAAGTTGGTGACCCAGGAAAACCAACAGGATATTTGTAGCTCAAGGAAGTTAGGCTCAAGATCTGGAAGGCACTCATAATTCAATTTGAGTGTGAAAACAAAAAGATTGATGTCCCTGCTCAAACAGTGAGATTACCTGTTTATTGAGGAATGTTAACTTTTTTTCTATATAGCGCTTCATCTGAATGAACATATAGTTTGTTATACTCAGTCTATCAATTCAAAGGTTCATGTCATCCCATAGTCCTCAAAGGAATAACTAGAGTAATGTTTGACCAGATATGATGGCACTTCATAGCACAGATAAATGAAAACACAAAAATTAGTTATACCCCAAAACTGGCAAATTTTAAATGTGTATCAATGTTTGGATTAATGAATAAAAATGGTACTGCTATATAATATAGTAATAAAATAAATCTCAAATGCAACAATAGGAATTATGTAAATATTTTCATTATTTAATTAATTATTTAATTTATTTTGTTTTATTTTTGGCAGAACTGGGGACTATACTTAGACCTTGTGCTTACCAGGGAAGCATTTATTCTACTGAGCCATCTCCCAGGTCCCACATTATTTAATTTATAAAATATTCATGTTGAGGCAAATATTAACTAGGAAGTTAGCTTTATTCATCATGGTTGCTTTCCTCATTGCTCAGATGAAATACCCAGTATTCAAAAGTTAAAGGATGGTTTATTTCAGTTAATAGTATGTAGAGATTTTGGTCCATAGTTGATTGTCTCCAAAGCAGGACATCATAGCAGAGGCCTTCATGAAGCAAAAACACTGCATGGCAGAACAGCAAGATTCCATCTCCTTTCATCCTATCAATGCTGAGCCTATTCTTGGATACACTGTTTTACACTGTGGAGCTTTTATTACCAAGCCTCTTAATCCTAGTATCACACACATTATCCACATCGATATTATCCACATCTCGAGCAGTTGCCATCTATCCTCCCTTTCTCTGATGGCTAGGGTCATTGTGGGAATATTTAGATACAGTAATATTTGCCACAATATTTCCCCATGAGGACTCATTGGGTACCATTTTATGCAAAAGGCACTTAGCACAGCACTGAGAATTGCCAATGTCTTAATGGTTTCAGTACTGCTGAAAAATACAAGTCAATATTTCCTCTGAGATTTATAGGGAACTTATCAGTGAGAAGCCCTACAAATGAATGGAAGTTAATTTTGTTGTAAGTTCAAGGGCAGCCTTGATAACCTCATGACAAGACCCTATCTTTCATGTTTATTTATTTATTCTTTTTGCTATTTTGAGAATGTGGCTACAGAAAATTTTTCTAAATGAAAGAGAATTTACATGTATTTGTGTTTCTCTCAACTGTACCACAGAAAGAAGGGTAATTTTACCACTAGAGAATCTTATCAATGGAAAAGCTTTTGACTTAAAATTGCAAAATAAACCTTACTTTGGTTTATTGTATTTTTTTCCCCATTATAGATGTACTTATGTCCTTCTTTGGTAGATTCAAAGATAATCTTTTTACCTAAACTGAAGCCATGGTTTTTTGAGATTTACCTATATTTCCCTGGTTATCATCAATGTATACATGATATATATGTGCTACAAAAATTGGATTGCTTTTCATTTGTTAATCTACCTTACAGTATTACACAGTGTGAATTATAAAAGTAGAGAGATAACTTTTTCTATCTTGACTTAGATGGCTTTATTTTGTCCCGTAGGTGTGATACGCATTCACAGGGCAAAATGACAAAAAATAAAAATCTGTTCTGTGCTGCTGATTAGACATTCACACAATGTGCACAAAACTGTCTATTTCATAGGCTTGTTGAAATACATAGAAAGTTAAAATTGCTTTAAAATGTCTTCGAAGAAGAGATAGCATTTTCTTCCGGTAATATATCCTTATTTGTATAATTTTCCACCCAACAATCATAGATATGATTAATTTAAATGCTTGAAAAGGAAAACTTCTATGTAGTTCCTTACTTCATGTTGGATACTGTGTTCTTTTCTAGATTTTAGAGATATAACAAAGTGTTGAAGAAGATATATCAATTTATTGAAAAGAAAGGATAACTAGATCAAATATTAAAGTAGAATAAAACAAGGGTTATTTATAGTCTAAATAGTGTTCCTTAGGCAAATTTCCTGATGTGGCAGATTAGAGTTTTAAAAACTTAATAGTATTTGGTATTATTAAGAATGATACTTTCTTCTTCACTGCACTGCAGAGACATGCCCCTCTGCAATCACTGGAGTCCTTTTACGATGCGTTCCACTCCCATCAGCCTTTCCTTTCAGCACACATTCTTCCTCTGCATGCTATGTTCTCTTCTCCTGGACATGTCGTGGCCAACATGTTCTATATATAGCTGAGGCTTTTATGATCTTATATATTTCTAAAGTGGCTTCCCTATAACTAAAATTTGAATTTATTAGGTATGAGCTTAATTTTATGGAAGTTTTGAAAAACTGTGTATGTTTATATATTTATATAATTAAATCAAGTAACAAATTTTAATTTTACATATGCTACTATATATCAAGGATAATTCATTAGGAATACAGTATACATTATCTTTTTTTAGTGTATTTGCAACAGGGTCTCATTACACATATTGGATTCATAGAGATCCTCCTGTTTTCAGCCTCCTCAGGACTGGGATTACAGGCACGCACGCACCCTCGCTGAGTCCAACGTATACATTATGGCATTCTTTAGCTCAAAAGTCTACTTTTTAAGATTCCTAATGAAAAGAACAAGAAATAACTTATTTGTTCTTAACCTAAGATTTCCTTTAAAATCATAAATTATCTTTAGTCCATGAAATTAATGAAAAGAAAGATGTATCCAGGTTACTTCATATTAAAATATTATTTTAATCATAAAAAGTAAATGGAAATAAAATCACTTGACAGTTCTAAAATCTAGGTAGAAGAGTTGATCCTGGCTCTAGGTTGCTTTTTTGTATATATATTGCTGCTCATAAATGAGATTCTGAGCACTCAGCTGTTTGCAATTTTTGAAACATGAGTTGTATTTGTTTGCTCTGCAATATCTGGAAAAAATCTTCTGATACTTGAAAGTGAAGGGAATAGAGTTACACTTGGCTCACAGAATGAGGGCATTCAGTCCATGGCTGGCTGGCTCTGAGGCAAAGGCATCATTCTGGAAGGTTTGGGAGAAGCAAACTTCTCAGCTCATGGTATCTGGGTAGCACAGTGAAGGGGATAGCTCTGGTGAGAAAGCCACCCCAAAGAAATGCTGAAGCCACTGACTTCCCCCCAGGCTCCAAGTGCTAGTAGCAGATTTATCTATGATTATAGTTAGACTAATCCATCACCCTTACAATTTAGAGTCCATTAATTCAGTCAAGTTGATTGTTAAGCTTACCCAGCACAGAGGTATTAGTGTTTAAAATTTAAATAGTCTCAGGGCTGGGAAGATGGCTCAGTGGAATAAGCACCTCCCTGGCAAGCACAAGGGCCTGATTTCAATCCCCAGTTTGAAGAAATAAATAAATGAAAATAAATTTTAATTATCTCTTATTTGTTTTAAATGTTTTTGGTGATTTAATGAAATGGCACAAAGAAAACTGTGCAACATGTTAATGTTTAGAAACACTCTGAAAAGATAACAATCAAACTCCATGAAAAAAACTAATTCTAGTTTTTCAGTATATTATGTACACACATTTCTATGTGTTTAATGTAATATGAGAAAAATCTAAAGATCACCATTATTCTCTGAGGCCACCCTGCAGCATACTCTACTAAGAGAGCATATGTTTTGGAGGGTCAAGAACAATTTCTTCAACTTCTTCTATCACTGAGAAGGATGGCTGAGCTCATAGAATAAAAGGGAGATTAATGAGAAAAACACCAAAGAAATTTATTCAGTACAACCATATGCCACTTAACAATGAGTACAAATATGTAGAAATGAGGTTTTACTTGATTGCTTCGTTGTGTGAGAATCACAACACTAACCAAAGAAAGGCAAAATGGTGCACTTTACTGAAAATTAGCTCCTAAACACATGATAAAATATTGTTTAAAAAATGAGATTAATTCAAGAATAAGAAAAATAGTATATTCAAGAAATGTTCTCAGCACTAGATGTATAAGGTGGCAGCTGGTATATACAATTGGCATATAGATTATAGTAAATTATTTACCATAGTAAACATTTCTTAGGAGTAGAGGAAGTACAATATAAACTAAAAATAAAGGTTTAATATAGCAATCACATAACCCAGTAATGTAGTCATTCATTATCAAGTATTGCACACTGCACACAATGATGTATACTGCACTTTGCTCCAACTGGTGTCGCTGATTGATTATAACATAATTACTATACATGCATGAGTAGGGTGTTATGCTATGATATTATGATAGCTACACAGTCCCTAAGCAATAGGAGTTTTAGCTCTATTAAATTGTTACAGAAAAGCTATCATACATGAAGTATGCTATTGACTGAAATATCACTAGGTTTTGTGTCACTGTTCAAGATTTATGTGGCATGGCAACCTTTATAAGTAAAGACCCAGAGAAACAAGGAAGCCTGTGCATTTTTATACTTCAGGTTTGATGAGGATTGGACAGTTGTTAGAAAGTATGGACTGGGTAAAAGGAATAACACATACTGGTAATAAATTAGGCGACTTGGCAAGGTCTATTTTCATAATCATTACTGTATTCTTGTGTCCCCCAGAATAAAGATACTTCTTAAACCTGGAAATAGGGATGGGTGCTTTCAAATGAGTGTTTAATATTCTGTCCAAGAAGAAATGGGAAAAGGTCAAACAGAAAACTCTCTGCTTCTGGTGTTTCTTAACATATGCCAAGGTGTCATATGATAGTATGTCCTTAACATCAGTGAATAAAATTAATCACATTTCTTCTTATTGACAAAATTAGTGATACAGCTAGACTATGGGTTCACTGCATATCATCAGACACATTGTTCTTTATATTTTAATTTAGACATCACCTACTAAACATTTTCAAAGCCTTACACAGTTCCAGCAACAGATGCTGCCTTTCAAAATCTGTCTCAGATACACTCAAACAAAGCAAGTTGAGGAAAAAGGGCAATTTATTTGCTTTCTATTTTGCAATGAGACTATTGTGAAATCAGAGTCTCTATTCCCTATCTATTGCTTGAAAGATTGATCCCTTTGAACCAATTAATGCAGAATTTTGCATTTTCTGTTATTGGTGTTGCAGAGAATTTTAAATTTAGTGTTAATATGTATGGTCCTTGTGTATTTCCAGGACAGACTTGTTCTATTTTCAATTTTAATTCAAGTTAATGTAGAAAAGTTATGAAACAGCTGTTAAGATACTAATGTGATGACTCCATAAACAATGCAAGATGACATTCAATAACTGTTATGAAGGAAGAATATCATACAATACAGCTTGTGAAGTCTCATATGAACAGGTGCCACACAGGTCATCATGTAGAATGAAAGTATGAAAGTGATTATGTCAAGCATAAAGACTCTTTTATTAGAATGTCTGAGACTGTCTTCGGTTTACGGACATTTTTGGTCAGCTTTGCACTATTTCCATCTTGGAAGCTTCCATCTTTTCAGGTTTAACATCTACCAGAAATTTCCGGTGGTACCTATAATATATCAAGTTTAACATTATGATAAACACTTGTGAGCAACATAGTAGATTAACAAATATAATAATAATGTAACATAGCACATACAGTGGAGCTTTTATATAATATCATTTATCACCATTCCATGTATATGTTTATATTTTTCACCATTTCTATAAATGGTATCATTTTTGTATATTAATATTAAATATTTTCAGAAAATGAACCCTGCAATGAACACATTCAGAGAAAGATATTTTGGAAAGTTTGAAACAATCCAAGGAATTTGTAGGCTTGAGATGGATTGTTCAATACAAGTAAGGAGCAAGGAATATGCTTTATTTTTGGCTTAAAATCTTAAAGAGAAGATGCTATATTCCCTGTAGGTATAAAGGGAATAGAACTTTAACCTGTCTAAACACCTTATGGTGATTTTTATCAAAACTACCTGGAAATGCCATGAGGTTCTTCTGTAGGCCCATGTCATTGGAGCTATTCAAAGGCAAACTGGGTGGAAAGAATTAAAACTGTACCATGTCCAATTATCTCCAAAAACTCATGTCCTATATTTATCTGACAGGTAGCACATATTTGTACATATATTGTTGCACTGAAATACTATGGCACCTGCCATATCACCAGGTAATAGGAGTTCTGTAGCAGTATTAAAATCTTATAAGGACTAGACTGGGGACATGGCTCAGTGGATAAGTCCCTAGGAGACGAGGAGATGGCTCAGTGTACCCTGGCAAGCGCAAGGGCCTGAGTGCAATCCCTGGCACACACACACACAAAATCTTATAAGGACTACTGTTATATATGTAATTCACCATCTACTTATTTGCCATTATGTGATTCATAACTTTTCAGACTTTATATGATGGAGGAATTTTCAAATATGAATATCCAAACAAACTGAGAAATTTGTATATTGACTCTCAGATTTCATCAGGCTAAGACATTTGTGAGAACATTTAAATGGATAAAAGGGAATAAGACATGAACTAATGAAGCTGGCACCAGGATTTGTCAGGCAAGTGATGAATTTAAGAAAATGAGGTGATTACAATATAAATATATAAAGAAATATCCACAAAGGAGAGAGCAAGGAGCAAAAAGATTTTCAACATAATGATGTTTGGTTTGGCAAAAACATGATGTTTATGAAGGTTGTAAGTTTATAAATCTTTGAGGCTTCAAAGCTGTCATAGTTTAAATATGCTCTCTGATCGTTTAGAAAACAAACAAATACGCTTAACCTTATCACTCCTGTGTACCCAGAAATAGCACAATGCATCACTGTACTTTCATTTCTACTTCTTCCTTTAACCCTCCTTGAAAAAGAAAAGATAAATATTAGCTTTGTAGAGTAAATAAAAACTGATCATCATGATACTCATGGGTAATTCAGGCTTATAAGAAGGCATGTTCAGGTTTCCTTTGGTATTTGCCTCCTTCTCTCTGTGACAGTACATAAAGACATTGGCAACCTTTGACTAAGTATGACATCCAGTGGGGGAAAAAAATCTTCCTTCCAGAAGGAAAACACCAACATAAAAATGGCCCATATTTCAGTAACTTTATTAGGACAACATCTGAGGATTAAACTTCCTTATACTGAAACATCCCTCCCACATATTTTATAACACACTTTAATGTTGGTTTTTGGGTTTTATCTTCAGTATCTATAAAGAATAATGTTTCACGATCATGTCACATGACATAGAAATGTACAAGAAGAATCAAGAGATTATATTATTTTCATATATTTTTGTATTGCTCAAAGTATTTAACTATGAAAATAGTGACGAGAAATGTCTGGTAAGGCCACTAAAGGACAATCATACTTCGAGGGACACATGATGAATAAGGTTGCTTTTATCTTCTGACTTTTAAAAATGTCCCTGTGCTCTGTTTTTCTAGTTCTGTGAGATATACCTCCTTTTCAAATATTCTCAAATATTTTTCATCTAGTAAGGAAGAAAAGACATACGAAAGAAGAATGATAAAGTTAGGGCCAAAATATTAAAAACAACACAATTCAATAGATTCCCTATATTTATTAATGAGTTATTTTCAACTCGTTTCAAGTAATTCTTGCGTTCCAAAACAAATGATGCTGAGGGCCTGCCAGATAGCTCAGCAGAGTAAAGTGCCTGCTTCGGCAGACACAGGGGCTGCGGCTCAGAGCCCACCTGCTGTGCTGGCACCGTACCAGGGGCGTGCTGCGATGGCGATTGAGGCTGGGCATGGTGGCGTGGCGCCTGCAGTCCCAGCACTTGGGGGACTGAAGCACAGGAAGGAGCACTATGACTCTGATCTGTGTAGTGTGACCCTGTAGACCCTGCACTAAATACAAAAAGAAAATGGTATTCTAGCTAGAAGTTTGTGTATTTGTTAGCCCATAATGTGATTTTTTTGTTTTATCAAGTTTGAACATAGTGTTTAACATTTTTAAATGACAATATTATTTCATGCATTACAATTAAAAGCCCTTCAAAACACCACAAAGAAATCATTAGTCTAGTAGAGTATATTTTTGTATAATGGACGAAAAGAGTGTGATGATGTAGTAAGATGACAATTAAGCATAATTTGCTATGCATGTGAGCTGGAAAAAAGTGAGGATCAATATTCAATCTACACCTATGAGAAAAGCAATTAGCTTAATTGATAGGGGAGAAAACTTGAACAATGGCTAATTATGTCAGAATGACCTGAAACACTCATGCAAATTAGTAAAATTAATTATACATGAATAATTTTATTATATAAATCATTTAAAACCTTGCAGTTTCTATAGTTAGTCATTCATAAAATGTAGTCAAAAAGGTAGTTTAATAACATAGTGGATGGAACTTGAAGAATAATCAGGTTTGTTCACAAATCTGTTGGCATAATGCCATCTCAAAATAGACAATAATGAATATAAACAATCTGTACTGTAATTTTTCAATCAGGCATAATATTTTAATAAAAGAAACAGTTATCCAGTAAAACACTATTGTATGTAATTACTTCTATCTCAAGTCATACATAGAATCCACAGGAATTCCTACAGGACTTGGAACAATTCATTCTTACTCCAAAGGTAGTATTCAAATAGTTTGATTTATTTATCTATGCCCAAGTTTTTGATCATGACATACATAAGGCTTTTTTCTGTTCTTTGTGTAACTGTCTCAACATTACTTATAAGAAAGAAGCAGAGCTTCATCTGAATCTGACAGCAAAATATTTCTTACCCACCTGAAAGTAATTTTAATTTTGGTTCTCATCATCAATGCATCAATTACTTAAACAAATGTGGAGTCACTGCCTGGGTTTATTGAACATGAAACAAGGTGAATTTAAATACATTAAGGGTAATACCATAAGTAAAGGAATACACTTGTATGTGATTTTAATCTTGGAGGTAAAGTTATAATGCTTATGTCCTGTTGATATAAGAATTTTTTTGATTGAAACTGTTTCTGGTACACACAGATTATAATTTCTGGAAGAAAAACCACACATTTGATACATTGGTGATATTACAACTCATACTGCCTATTTTTATAGGGACTCCATTTTATGGGACATATTCAGATCTACCTAAGTATATTTTTCTCACAATTAATAAATACTCAACCCATGATTTATTTTCTATAAGCTTACTTTAATGCAGATACTTTTTCATTTTTATATTTTTTAGTTTTTTTCAATTTTTCTACTCTGATACATTATAGGTCAATATACTGATTTATTTTTAAGGTTAGAATTCTAGTCTTTATTTTTATCTTTATACATTATTATTATTACCTTATTCTTATGTACAAGAAGTTATAAAAATACAATTTATGTATATTTTAAAAATCATTAAAATAATATACACAATTTTGATTGCCTTCAAAAATACACTGCTCACCTCACTTTTCCCATTGTTCTTGCAGAAACAGTTCTCAAAGACCTCTTTACTGTCTTCAGGAGATGTGGCCCAAGTTACAGTGCTATTCAATGGACAGCCTGGTCATGAAAGTTTTTTTCCCTCCTCACCTTATTTAACAAAACTGGTACCATGTGACTGATGGCTCATCCTCAAAGTCAAAAGGACCATGGTAAGTAAGTGTAAGTGAGTAGGACACTGAAGCACCCATGGTAGAACATCCAGTGTCACACAGGAAAGAGCAATTCCATAACTGCTTCAGGAAGTGGAGAGAACAACGGGGTCAATGTTTTCAAAGTGAGCGAGGTAACCGAAGGGTATCAGTGGCAATGGGTCTTTATAGTAATGAATTAAAAACAACTAAGCATTCCCTTTATTTTGTGATCACCTCACTTACATTGGCCCTGGATGTGCTACACAGTGGCTTAAGGTAAGACATGAGCATGCCTTCAGGGATCTGCACACTTCCCCATGAATTAAGGAAAGGCAGTAAGCGTGAACATACTGCATTCTCAAGTGCATTTTATAGAAGTACTAGTAACTCTCCAAGTCATATTGCACTTTTGTTTTCAGTGGGAGCTGCTGAGAAAGGAGGTAAAAATTATTGGCTGTCTAAACTCTTGATGCGTTTTTGTCACAGAGTTTTCATGCTTGAAAACTAACCATGATTTGTATGGAGTTTTAATACCATCACCTGCTAACGAATGCAAAGGAACACAATTAAAAGAAACTGGGGTTTGAGCTCTGCCCCTGGCTGCTGAAGAGCTCTGCATCATTAGCTATTGAACCTATAAAACTTGTAGCTAGCATTCTTGTCATTCACCAGTGACATGCGTATCTTGGATGTGATGCGTGACCATGAACAACAATTCCCCACTTTTGATGAAAAATAATTACTTCACATTTTAATTGCCTTTCAAAATTTGTGGTGAAAGTCAATAGGTCTGAAGGAACTGCACTTTTATACTTAATTTATATTTTATTCTATTTATTTTGATTTTAACATTATTTTTAAGACTACATCTCTTAAAGCACTATTGTATATACACAGACAAAAAGACAAAACAGTAGAAATAAAACTGGGAAGTGACTATTTTAGATGACAGAAAATGTTTACCTGAGAGGAAAAAGTTTAGCTGATTACATTTTTCTTGGTGGACACTTTGCTAGAATGTGCCACATATCTAAAAGTTTGATATGATTTGCTCAGCTCAACAGGCAGAAATTCACAATCAGAGCTCCAGCATAAATTCAAGCTTTACAATGTAAAGCTTACACATGATGTATTTAACCTTTTTTGTATTAAGAACAGTTGAATTCTAAACTGCTAAAGAGTTCAGAAATTGGAAAATGGAACAGATCTTTGACAATATCTAGAGCAAATGTTCTCATCTTTGGCTGTATGCTGCAGTCCCCAAGGAAGCTATAAATACTGAAACCCGCAGGTATTCTAACTTAATTGCTCTGAAGTGTGCGCAGTACATTGAGTTTTTAAAATCTGTGCCATTGATTCATATGTACAGACAAGGTTAGGACCACTTATCTGGAGTCAGCATTGCAGGATTTTGTTATCGTAAATCCTTATAGCAACCAGAAATCCCTTATTAAAGATATAAGTATGCAAGATATGAAAGAAATAGAGTGAGGTTATTGTTGATTTTTCCCATTTTTATTTCAGGTATGGATAAAAAATGTTTGCATTGCAAATATGAAAAACAATAGTGCACATGTTGCCACTTGTATTTTGTACTGGACATGGCAAGAAATGTTGAGAATGTGCCCACATCAGATGGCAGAGGCATACAAAGAGGCAACCACTCCAAACCTCCAAATAAATATTGAAAGAGCAATTGATAGAATTTTCTTCAAGATATTATGAGACCCTTTTATAAATTATTGGATGCTTTATATATTAGTATAAACTATGAACAGAATGACTACTAGTGAATATATATCCCTGAGCTTCATGTAATCAGTGAGTTCTCTGTGACAACTCATCATAAATTTTGACCTCTTGCCCATGTAAGTGTTAGGAGTTTAGATAAAGTGCAAGGTAGAGGTTTAACTCTACCCTCTGCCTGGGGCAGGTCATAAACCTGTGTTTGAGCTTCATTTCTCATCTGAAATCTAGGAATAGTATGATTTGGGATATTTTAAGTAGAAAAAGGAGATAATTCATGGGAAAAACAGTGTAAAAAATACAGAGAATATGCAATAAATATTATCATTGTTAATCTATTTTATAGATTACAAAGAAGAGTAAATTGTCTATCATCGTAGCATGAATATATACAGGTGCAATTAAAATGAGACTACTTCATTTCCAAGTTGATGTGATTGGTCACAAACTTACTATAAAAAATATTGCAAATTTTCAATATTCAGACATGATGCTATTGATGTCACAAATAAAGTGTCAATTTTCACTTCTCCATGTTAAACAATATAATTATTTTGAAAGATGCCTGGAATTTTAAACTGCAGTAGCTCTGAATGGAACCTTATCTGGAAAAGGTTTTCAATGCAAATGAAATCAAGCAGAAAACATCAGACTTAATTAGGATGGTCCCTCAACTCATGACTCATTTACCCACAATGAGAAGTAATTGGGGTACTGAAAAACACAGAGGAAAGGAAGCCAAATGAAGATAGACACAGAAAGTAGATTTCACGCTACTACAAACCACAGAATACCAGGACATTATGGTGACCAAGAAGGACTCTTCCTTAGAGATTTTGAAGGGGGAATTGCCTTGTTGACATTTTGATTTCAGACTTCTACCTTCCAGAACTATGAGACTATAAATGCTGTTCCAAGTGAACGCATTTCTCTTCATTCCTAGGAGAACCTCATCAAATTAGTTCAACACTCAAGGAGCAAGACTCTCTGTGAGGTTGGTTTCATGTCCATCCCCAACTCTGTGCTTTGCTCACACTCTTCATTGTCCTAGACCTAGACTCTCTAAGCCTTCTCAACTTCTAAGGTCCAGAGCAAATACCATTGCTTTCGCAACCTAATATATCCCTTGACATCACTCCTAAACTACACAGTTTAACTTCAAATTTTTATGATATGGTTATCAACACTTCTATTAATATAACTTACTGGGAGGTTTTCATTACTATAAAAAAAAATCTCTAATATAACCAAATTAAAAAGAAGAAGGTTCATTTAGACTGACAGCTTTTCTGGTTTTGGTCCACGGTCAGTTTTCCTGAGATGACAAAGAACACCATGACAGAACTGTAGCCACGAGAAGGGAAAACAGAAAATCAGAGAGACACTGGAGGGCCGATGCATTTCTTAAAGGCACACTACCAAAGACCAAAACACACCCCCTTAATTTTGACTTTAAAAAGAAAAAGCAATTATGTGAGATTGCCAAGTAGCTCAATGATTAAAGCACCTACAAGCAGGGGAAAGAGCCAGGAGTTTGATTACCTTACCTGCTGGGGCTGGCTGTGCTGGCCTGGCCCCGGGGGCTCCGTGAGTTGGCAACTGAGACTGGATGTGGTGGTGCACCCCTGTAAATCCAGCTCTTGGGAGGCTGTAAAGAGGCGGATCACTACACGGCCTATTTAGCAGTGAGACACTGAGCAACCTGTAGACTGTTCCCTAAAAATAAAATTTAAAAACTAAAATAAAACAAATAAAAACAATTGTGTTATTAGGGATTGAACTGAAGGCCTTCACACTGAGGTATATATATGAACTACATATCTAGTCCTTTACTATTTATTTATTTATTTATTTATTTATTTATTTATTTGAGACAAGGCTTCTCTGTATTGGTAAATTGCATAGACGGGTCTTGAATTTTGTGTGGTTGCCTTGCCTCAGCCTCCTGGGACTCTGGACTTCAAGCATATTTACTGCACCAACTGAAATTCCACTTTCTAAAGACTCTACCACCTGCCAGTTCCATCATGGGAGCTGGAGAACCTTTAACACACTTTACCCTTGAGGAATACCTCTTTAAACTTCAGCAATTTCCTTCAGAGATGACATAATGTAATTTCTGCCTTTCTGTCCTCTCCCATGACAAAGATCTTTAGGATATAAGTATATTTTTAATTTACAAAGGAACAATTTTTAAAGAATATTTCATTTTTGTTGTCCAAATCTGTGCATACTGATTTATAATATCTGGCTGCAACCACGTATCACTCTTACTGACACCTGCTACAGACATTTGTGCTGTGCTTGTTCTGATTTTATTTTGGTGGTTTTTGTTTCTTTTCTATTTTTTTGGAACCATATTAGACATTAATCTAAGTTTTGTTGTAAACATCAAACATAATTTAGAAAAATCAAGCAGGGAAAGGAAGTCTATTGTATTTGCTCCATTAAATTTTTTTTGTTCTTTTTTTTCTGATCTGAAGTTTTTGGATTCTTTCCTTTCTCCTTCAAGAACTTACTTGAGCCCTTCATTTTGAATAAGTCTGCTAGTGATAAAGTCTTCTTTTCAGTTGATAGTTCTTTGCATTCAGTATTTGAAAAATATTATTTACTTTCTTTTTATTTCTTATTTTTGATGAAAAATCCTCCATCATTCATATTACTGCCTTGTATGTGGAAATGTATTTTGCCAGTCCTTTTATGCAAATTTTCTGTCTTACTTTCAGAAGTTGACTTACCGTCCCTGTTCTATTGAGTACCTATGTGTTTATCTTATTTAGTGTTTACTCTGCTGTGTAAATCTGTAATCTGTGTCTTCTGGGCAAATCTGGAAATTTTTAAGCTATTATTTCTGAAAATACTTTTACAGACTTCCACTATTTTCCAGTTTGGCTAGAACCCTGGTGACATAAATATTAGATATTTTGTTATAGCCCTCAGGTCTCACAGGGTTTGTTTCTTTGTTTTCCATTTGTTTCACCAGTTTATTCTTTTTGGGTAATTTCTGCTGTCCTGTGCTAAGCTCTCCAAGTCTTCCCTCCATTCATCCTCTCTCTTCTAATTTCATGGCCAATTTTATGAGTACATGGTTGGATTTTTTTCCCACTTACAGTTTTTCTTAGTTCTATAGTGCTGTGCTGCTTGTAGCTGGGTATGGCAGAGTGGGCCTGCAGTCACTGAACTCTGAGAGACTAAGGCAGAAAAATAACAAGTTTGGGCCAAACCTGTACAGCATAGCAATTTAGAGATTTAGAGATGCCGCGTTTGAAAATAAAGGATAATACACACACACACACACACACACACACACACACACACACACACACACACACACACACACAAGAAAAGCTAAGAATGTAGCTCAGTGTAAAGACAAATTCAGTCCTCTTCACTTTAACATATACTTCTTAATTGGACTTTTTAAGTTTTTTGTTTCAAGCATGATCATAATTGCTTATTAGAGTAGTTTGATGATAACTGTGTAATATTTTTGCTATCTGAAGGCTGATGTTTTCATTCATATAATGGCAAATCATTTTAAATCAAAATTTGGACATTTATGTTTTTTTTTAATATTTGCTACAGTGTCCACAGGGTCTTACTATGTAGATTGGATTTGTAGTAATTTTCATGTTGTCAGTTTCCCAAACTCTGGGATTATAGACGAGTGCCACCACACTCAGTCTCAATCGCTCAGTGGTCTCTGGGGACAGGGCTGGTACTGCACAATGGGGATCAAACCCTGCTAATGTGCTCTGCCTAAGCAGGCGCTTTACTCTGCTGAGCTATCTGACCAGCCCTACCAGACTCTGGATTTTATTTAAATCATAGGTAAGCAGGTTTCCTTTGACAAAACTCTAATGCACAAAGGTTGAGTGATACAATGCCAATTTCCTCTAGAAGTAAGCCTGTATCCGCATTTACTTCACAACGGGACGTCTAATTCACTGCTTGGCATGGAAGGTTGGTGGTTCAGGGTCCTACTGATATCATGCAGGCTGGGAGTGGGAAGATTACTGGTCTCCATGTGGCCTCCACTGCCACCACAGTAGGGGAGTTTTTAACTTCCAGTGAGTGACGTAAATTCAGAACCTGCCACCCTCCATTCGGGAGGAGGGAAGCATCTCATTAGCTCATGGTAGGTTTGGAAGTCCAGGCTCAATAAGTGATCTCCACATATGGCAGTGGAAAGGAGGATGTTAGTGCCTGATAGAAAATAGGGACCCTGGTTTCTTCTAGGGTTACCCCGACTCCACCTGGTATGGTTTGGAGAGTCTGATTACAGCCTGTAGGAAGGGAAATCTAGGGTACCCACTTGGTGTTCACTTAGATGACGAGAATTTCAGTGTTTCTGTGTGCTTTGATGGCAGTGAAGCACTTGTAGGACAGATTTGTACATTTTTTGCTGCCCCTTTCTTCATCTTTAGCTAGAGAAAGAGTAGGATATTGTTGACTATTCTTTTTTGTGTATGACTTTTGGCACTGGTGAGTTTTTTAATTATTTAAGTTTAGAATAATAAAGGCTCAATGAAAGAAAACTCAGGGAATTTAATTCCATGTTACTCTTTGCATCTCAAGGTGTTAACTCAGACTGACTTCATTGTCTTTACTTTTAAATCTGTTTCTGTTCAATTTCTTAGTAACATTCTGTGCTTTCTGTACACGTAGATGATATCTTAGTTACGTTTCTCATTGTTGAGGAAAAAAATAGCTGATACTCAGAGTTAAAGGAGCAACTGTTTATTTAGCTCACAGATTGTAGTCCATAGTTGGCTGGCTTCAAAGGGGGGTGGAATGCAGAAGGGTAACAGTTCACGACATCAGAAGACCGCAAAAATAAACAGGGAGAGAGAGAGAGAGAGAGAGAGAGTGAATGAGAGAGACTGAGAACAAGTTTCTCTTTGCCCTTACATTGTCAGATGCTGGGTTTTATTTAAATCATAGATAAGCAGGTCTCCTAGCACATGCCAGAGCAGGTGCTACATTTCCACCTGGCCCCAGCACTGCACTAGGAATCATCACACAATGAAGATTCAGCTACCTCCAAAGAGCCTATCTAAAACTGCATGAAGTTTGGGGGAACACCAAGACACAAATCAAAACAGGCAGAAATAAGCAAAATATCTATACTCTTTTTCTAAAACTAATAGTTCAATTACAATGTATTTTTAAGTAGGATTCTTTGATAGCATTTGTCAACCATTGACAATATGTAAAGTCCATTCATTAAACAAACATTTTTCATTTTTTATTCAAAATAATTTCCCAAATAATTTTTATGGAGTACTTTTTGTGTGAAGCTATTTTGTCATACACAAGCATATATGCTTTTAAAATACATGCATATTTTAAAATAATGATTTGTATTTTGTGCTTTTAAAATGAATTTTATTGCTGTGAAGATTGCTTTCTCTTCCATAGTACAAACCTAGAAACCTCACCTTACCACTAAATTCTCTGAAAAATTCAGCACCCAGCAATTTGTATTTACAAAGCTCACTGACAGGATTAGCCTGACTCTACTGAGTCGGATTACATGAATAGCCCTGAATTTTTATAGCAGGCTCATCTATCTTTTTCTTCCATTGACATTTAGAATTTCAAACTGAAAATCAAATTGGAAGAGGATCAACCAGAACAAGTAAAATATAAATTAGGATGCATTAACTAGATTCAAACTCTGAATAATCCGACACATATATTTTGTTATTATGTTTACAGCTACAAAATTTATCTATAATACAATAATACCTTCAATACTATATAATGTTCAGTGTAAGATGTGGTTTTAAAATAATGCAGATGCACAATTTTTTAGAATATTGAAGTCTATGTGTTTTTCCTTATTAGTGGTTATTGTAGCTACAATAGCATTGTTGGCTTTGAGTACAACCCTGTCTCAAACCATAACCCCTATGCCCAGAAACATTGCTGAATCAATACAGAGTTCAATGAATTTAATTCCATTCCAGTTAAATGAGTCTGTACTTTTGGGTATAAAATGAACTAAGAAGACATTGCTACCCCTCCTCAGATCTATCTATCTGTCTATCTATCTATCTATCT
>PVKA01000682.1:25861-101228 GCA_004027165.1 Ctenomys sociabilis | reverse complement strand
GTGCCTGTTTGCAGATGCTTTAATCCACTGAGCTATTTGGCTGTTAGTTTTTTTTTTTTTTTTTTTGAAAACCATCAGCATAAAACTTCTTTACTTATTTTTATTAATTTTAATAAGAAAAAATACAAAATAGAAATGAAACAGTTGCCAAACAGGTTAGTAGGATGATCACAATAATGAATACATTGCGTACTGGTGTCTTCATAGTAGTTATTCAGAGGACAAGATGCAGACATGATATCTTGTCTAAACAATATTAGTACAAACCCTTCTTCTCAATGAACTAATATAAAGTAGTTGTATATTTATCCTGTATTATATATACATATTTATGTATATATATTTTTTTCACTGTAAAATAGTTATTTATATCCTCTTTTTATGTTTTTTTCTTTGTAAAAGATGGGCGTTCCATTATTGTCAAAAAAAAGCTATATTTGCAGAAGTTTTTAAAAGACCTTTTCATATTTGGTGCCAGTTCAAATATTGTAGGTACTTGAATCGAGAAGCATAACCCAATACCATCCAATACTCCATAACAGAAGTGGGTTATCAGCACAATTGGTAATTGTGAGAAGTTGTTGACTTGAACCTTTTATAGCTCAGCATATTAATATGGCTTTCCTTTCCACACTTTGTGGTTATACTTTCTGCTAGGTGGTTAAGACCAAGTTAATGCAAAACATAGATAACTAAAAATGAAACTTTTGTATCTGACAAGGTGAGTCAAATCCTCTCAGGATTTACCCTGAAACCATGTTTGACATCTCCTGGATTCTTTGTCAGTGTCAGCCATGTGGATGAATCACAGCCATTGCTTGACCAATTTGCTCTTTGTGAAAGCCTGAGAGAATATATATATATTTTTTTGGTGGAACCAGGCATTGAACTCAGACCCTTGCACTTGCCAGAGAAGTGCTTATTCTACTGAACCATATCCCCGCCCCCCTTTTTGTAAAATAATAATGTTTTTTTTGGTGAAACTGGGGATTGAACTCACATCCTTGCCCTTGCCAGGGAAGCGCTTATTCTATGAGATTTTTTTCTATCTCAGTGCTCTCCTTAGGCACAATCAGAAAAGTTGATATAGCACTGAGATACAGGATATCAGAGCACAGGTTGTCTTATATCCTGAGTCCTCAAGGGCTAGAGTCAAAACATTGGCTACCCTTGTAGCCCTTCTATTGTTGTAGATTTTGGTCTGCAAGTTTAGTTGCTAAGCATTCAGAAAAGAAGCTTAATGATATTATTGCCCTGTAACATGGAGTTGAGCTTAACATCATTATCTGTCTGAATGTCAAATGGCTTAGACAAAAAATAGAACTATTTTACAACAACCATGGATATTCTAATATTTAAATCCATATTATAGAGGGGCTGGGGAGATGGCTCAGTGGAATAAGCACTTCCCTGGCAAGTGCAAAGGTCTGAGTTCAATTCTGGTTCCACCAAAAAAAAAATAATAATAATTAATAAATCCCTATAAAATGTGAAAGAAAACAATTACACAGTTTTACAAAGAAATTTAGCAATCAAACAATATACAACTTTGTAGCAGGATAATCCTATGACATTTTTTCCTTGCTTCTTGTTTTCTTTTATTAACTTTTTTTTTTCCTTACAGACATTTACTTTATGTATTTATGTATTTATTTATTTATTTATTTATTTTGGTGGAACTGGGGATTGAACTCAGTCCCTTGCACTTGCCAGGGAAGTATTTACTCCACTGATCCATCTCCCTGGCCCCAAAATATCCCCTTTTTTTGTTGTTTCATTTTGTTTTTTCTGGCAGTACTAGGGATCAAACTCAGGACCTTGCACTTGACAGGCAAGCACTTTTTCTATGACTCTATCTCCACAGCCCTCAAACATTTACCTTAAGGAGAGTATAGCAATAATTGATATGACATTAAAATCAGTAGGAATTGGGAAGACCAAAATGACAGGTATTTCAACTATGGTTTTAGTACTACACATTGCTCTTCTCAGTGTAGTTGCTCAGTTGACAGATATCAGTACATAGAGCTAGTCACGGTGAAAAGTCTACCCATTAACTGCTATTTTCCAAAATCTGATTGAGATTCATAGGATCATTGCCTCAACCATCTTGTTTGTAAAAATGTATGGTGTTGCCCCTGACATATTTTCTAACTTTTCGCCTTTCTCTCTCTTCATTGTTTAATCCTTAAGTTTTTCTTTCCATTTACCTGTGTTTTAACTTTCAATTTTTGAGTTCTTACAGTAGGGAGACAATACCACATTCACACAGGTAGATCTGGTTTATTTCTCATCTGAGTATATATTTAAAGTGCAGCCACTTACATATGAATTCCTCGAGTTATTTTTCTCTATAGCTGAGTAATACTGCATTGTACAAAAGCACCACGTTTTCTTCCATTCCTCAGGTGATGGGAATTTTGGTTGTTTCTAAGACTTGGCTATCGCAAATTGTGCTGCTATAAATATAGACACACATGTATCACTATGATATGATGTTTTCAGTTCTTTCGGGAAAATTCCCAAAAGCCAGATTGAAAGGGATTTCCAGTCCTAGGTTTTGAGGTCTCCACTCTGATTTCCGTGAGTTGCATGAGTTTACCTTCTCAGTAGCAGTGGGGAAGGGTTCCTTTTTCCCCAGAGCCTGTCCAACATTTGTTGTTGGTTGATTTCTTTGTGACAGCCATTCTTTCTGGGGTGAGATCGAAACTCAGTGTTGTTTTAATTTGCATTTTACAAGTGACTAGTGAAAAATCCATTTTTTTCCTGTATTTATTTGCTTATTGTATTTCTTCCTCTGTATGTAAAGTGTGTGTGCATCTCTGATGCTCAATTTTGGAGTGGGTCTTTACATTTTGGGGGTCAAATGGTTTTTAATTTTTATAAATTTTAGACAGAAGACCTTTGTCTGAGTGCTTATTAAAGATTCTTTCCAAAGTTGTGGTTTGTCTTTTCACTCTGCTGGTAATGTCTTTTTAAATGCAAAATCTTCTCAATAAGAGGAGGTCTCAGTTGTTAGTTCTCTCCAGTATTTCCCATGCAGTTTGATTTTTGTTCATGAAACGCTTCCCTACAAATGTGCTATTATTTTTCCTGCATCTTAGTTGTCTTTAAGATTTTTTTTATATTTTCACTAGCTGCAATGGTATCTTCAAGGTGTGATACTTAGTCTTTATTTCATTTAAATGTTTTGCCAGCTTGTGATTGAGGTTTTAATTTCCTGTATCTCTTTTAATATGCTTCATGCATTCTATTTCTTTCCTATATTGCTCATTAAAGGTTTCTATTATTTTTCTACTCTTCTCTATTGTTTTTATCGGTGTCCTCTTTGAAAGGTCTTAGTAAATCTTTCATTACAGTTATCATTTCTTTTTTTTTAACTTCAGAGATTATTTCTGATCTGCTTTCCTCAGTACCATTCTGCAGTTGTTTCTTTACGTTAGATGCTATTAATTCAGAGATTTCAGGTGTGTGCTTTCCAATTTCTTTTATGTTATTGTTTCATCCATTTGTTCTAGGTGCAGTTTTGGCCTAAGAATGCATTTTCCTCCTTCTCTTTGTTATTTTGTATAGCACTGTTCTCTAACCTTTGGTATAAAGGTTTGATGAAATTATTACCTTAGCACATGCTGAGGCTCTGATATTCTTATCCAAGAGTGATTATCTGGTTAGGGCAGTTATACTTTCATATTTAAAGAACTACAATTGGGAGCACTAATAATGGGTAGTGATATTTAGCAACTGACAAACTTTTAGAACTAATGGTTTTCTATTTTAGACCATAAGCACAAACATTATTTTGGTGTAGCTAACAGAAATTAAATTGGGAATTTGTATTTAAATTAGTTCCCCTAAGTTCTGTCTGATCACCTCCCCTTGATGTATGTGATATCTTCAGGCACAGTAGGTCACCCTGGTCACCTGTTGCACCCTTTATTGATCAGTAGTGAAAGAAGGGATGCTCTCATAGATCTGGGTTTAGCAAATTGTTTCTGCTTACAAGGTCTGGATCTATGAAGTCTGAACTCATTCAGATGTTCCTGGCTTGAGTCTGGTTGCTGTTTGCAGCTTCTTTCTTCTGCAGTTCTGGAAGTGAACTTTCTGTACCCCTCTGGCAAGATGTTCTGCTCCTGAATTATCTGTCTGGGTCTTGCCCCTAGCTTCTCTGCAGGGAGTTCTGCCACATGGCTCCACAGCATGCCTGTCTGATAGAGGAAGCTCCCATGAGTGTGCAGATGGTCTCACACACACGCTGGTCCTGAGCACTTGCTGATAAGGGATCCATCAAGAGCGCAAGTGGGTACTCACACATGCACACACACACGCACACATGCATGCACACATGTACACACACACACTCTGGGCCTGGGATCTGGCTGGGAACAGATCCAGCAATCCAGCAGAAGATGCCATGACATCACCATTTTGATATCTGGCTAGGAAATGGCTCATACATGTTAGCAGAGAACTTCTAGTACTCAGTTCACTTTTCATTGTGAGGATGAAATATCTGAGTACTGTATCTTGAAGAATAAAAGGTTTATTTTGGCTCATACTATCAGAGGCTTCAACTATGTGTGGCTAGCTCCAAAAACGAAATGTCATAGCAGAAGGACAGGTTGGAGAAAGCTTCAACCTCAAGCAGCCAAGGGGCTGAATGGTAGGGCAATCCCCTTGGAAACTTAGACGTTTCAAAGGCATGCCCAGGGACCATAGCTTCCTACTGGGCCCCAATTCAAAATAACCGTTTTCCCCTCCTCAACAGTTTTATTTCTCCATGGCATTAATACTTTCATTTTTCCTTCACCTATGTAGCTGTCAGCCAATCAAACTGACAATTGAATAACTACCACACTCACCCAATGCTTTGGTGTACCTTGCCCAGTGCGTGTGCTTGTACTGTACAACTTTCTTGACATAGTGATCCCAATCTTTGCTTCTCTCTTTATTTGTCTTATGCTGTATGTGTCAGTTCCTTAAGGCTCATTGTTTACATTGTATTGGGTTTTCCACCTGACTTAGTTTTATGACTAATTAGATTAACTTATGCCCCTCTGAGTTTTACTTTAGTAAAACTAGGTTTTGTGTTGCTGTGGTCAAAACTTTATTATTAGAGAAATTTAATGATATCTTTTGACTTGAGTCAACCCCTTCCATGTTAGTGAGAAGTGAGACAAAAATGTTTCAGAAATACATAATGTACTTTTTTAATCAGTACATATTATTTATACAGAAGAGTGGTTTTATTCAGGACATTTCTACATACATATAACATTATGGTAGGTTTCATCTGTCTGCACATCTCCTTTTCTTTGGTTTCACCATCTGTTTATTCCACTCTCTCATTTTCTCTTTCTCTCCCCTCATACATATGAAAGAAAAATAATGATCTTTGAATTTCTGAGTTTTAATTAGACTCAACAAAATTATCTAGTTTTATAACTTTCCATAAAAGCTAAGATTCAGTTCTTTATGGCTGTGTAACAGTACATTTTGTATACACATACACCACATTTCTCTATCCATTCATTTGTGGGTGTGTAGTAAGGCGGCCCCTGGGCTCAGCTACTATGATCCATGCTGCAGTGGATTTGAATCATCTGGCAACTCTGCATCATCTTGCCTAATTCTTTTGAGCAGACAGCAAAGTGTACTGCAGCTGGATAGAGTACAACTACACATTTTTTTCTTCATAAACTCCTGATGCTTTAAGGGATTATGAAAGGAAAGACAAGAACATAAGCCCATCTCGGGAAAAATCAATGGTAACTTGATGATAAGCAAAAGTCCTAAGTGGTAGGATCATTCAGCTTCATGAAGTGCCTTAACAATAAAAATCTGAAAGACTCAGTTATAAATATATAAAGGTGGTCTTGTGGGAGAGGAGTGAGACTTGTACTAGATATTGCAAGGACAGAATTTATAGCAATGTGTAGAAATTTCAAATGGAGAAAATCACCAAAAATGACAGAAAGCCTTCTAATGGAACAAGTTTACGTATAGAATGCATTCCCCAGAAGACAGACAGTTGTATTACTAAAACTCTTTCAGCTTATACCACAAATCAAATTGCAGAGATAAAAATAAGTACCTCTAATAGGAAACAAGTCTCACTTAGAATTGGCAGTTAAGTTAGTCTTTCTCTTATCAGTGCCATTTCCAGATTCTATCAAGGATGAGCTGACTACCACAGTTAGCCTGTAACTTGCCATGAAAGAAAAACTTTAAAAAGGAAAACAAAAATAACTGAAAATAAATGCTACCTTAGAAATAACAGCTACTTACCTCCTGTACAACTAAATTCTAATGTAGTTTTCCTCTGATGTGAATGTGTCTTTCCTTTTCAAATTTATTGCCAAGGTGTTCAAATTTGAAAATGTTTTACAGCAGCACTCGTAGTGGAATATATTTTGGAGAGTTTGTTGAGTTCCTATTAATATCTGTAATCACTTTATTTGATTTTATTGAAGTCAGTCGCATTCTCAGGCTATATATCCTAAATTAGGAGTGGGTTGCTTGTTAAAAACAGAAAGTAAACAATTTCTTATAATGAAGTGCATTAAAGAATTACCTTAATGTCAGTCCATTTTATAGCCATAGTATGTCTAAGCCATGTTAAAATTGTTTTATAGAGTTTCTAACTGCAGTAGTACATTAGGAAGTAATCACATTAGACACTGCCTGCTGCATCTAGAAAGACTCGGTCAGTAATTTAAAGAAAATCCTCCAATAATATGGGTGACATACTACCTGGGATATTCTAATTATAGTTGAACCTTGTATGAATACAATTACTAGATTAGTTGTTTATTGGATTTTGATTATAAATAAGCATGAGCTACCATTAAAATTATAAAAACATCTATTATGTAATCAATTTTATTATATTAATTCCAACCAACCATTACTATATATATTTAAATGATACTCATGACAAAGTCTACTCCTCAGTTCTATGATGGGAGTTAAGTCTTAGCAATTGGTTGACAGACTCAATATGCTATACTCCATGCCTAGGGCATATCTAGATACTCAACCCAAAGCCTCATACAGTCATAAGTGAGACTCTTTAGAGTGACTGGATCCTGGGTATGTGGTACTGGATCACAGGTGATGATACTGGATTCTAACACTGACGGGGTTATAGTAGGGTATGAGGCTGGAATATGAAGCTTACCAGGAAGAGATGAGTAACTGAGCATGGCATGAAAAGATACATACCCTACTATTGCCTTCACTGTTCTCTGTGCCTTGTCACACTGCTATGAATTGTTCATGTCACCCTGTTGGTCAGTCAACTATGAAGGCTTTACAAGCTATGAGATAATGTGGGATCCTCTCCACAGTACACAAAGGCTGTTATACATGATCCATGATTTGATAGAAGTGACTATACATTACTGTCAAGATCAGGTTGCACTCTGTCTAAAGCATGTTTATGGGAAGCCAGCATGGTGAATATCCTCAGCGTATAGGCAGAGCCACTTGGCAACAAAATGAGGTGTGTAGGATCAGCAGCCATGTGAAACAACATATTTAGCTTATTTTGACCTAAAGAGTTCATGAACAAAAATTAAACTGCACGGGTAATACTTGAAAGATTTAACAACTGGGACAACTCTTATGGAGAAGATTTTGCATGTCAAAAGAAATCACCAACAAAGTGAAAAGGCAACCTGAAATTTGAAAAATCTTCACTAATAAGCACTCAGACAAAGGTCTGCTCTGTAGAATTTATAAAGAACTAAAAAATATTAGAGACTCAAATTTAAAGACTCAATCCAGAAATGGGCATCCAAGATGAACACACACACACGTCTCAGAGGGCAATATTAAAGAAGTGTATAAATATAAGTAAAACTCTTCCACATTGCTAGCCATCTGTGAAATGCAAATTAAAACAACACTGAGATACCATTTCACTCCAGAAAGAATGGCTATCATAAAGAAATCAACCAATAATAAATGTTGGAGAGGTTGTGGGGAAAAGGGAACCCTTCTCCACTGCTGGTGGGAGTTTAGACTGGTGCAACCATTATGGAAATCAGTGTGAAGACTCCTCCCAAAAATGGAACTGGAAATCCCATTATGCCAGCTAGCCCCCTACTGGAAATTTTCTCGAAGAAACTGAGAACATCATATCATAGTGATACATGTGTGTCTATGTTTATAGCAGCACAATTTGCGATAGCCAAATCTTAGAACCAACCAATATACCCATCACTTGAGGAATGGTTAAAAAAGATGTGGTATTTCTATACAATGGAGTATTACTCAGCTATAAATAATGATAAACTTGAAGCATTTATATTTAAGTGGAGCATGATTCTGAAATACCAAAAATTTCAAAATATGAGAGTGATTCTAGAGCCAAGAAGCAAAATAGTGTATGGAAGCTGGGAAACCTAGAATTTTTATCAGCTGGTTAGCAAACACTTAAAACATCTTGAGCAACATAACTCAAAAGACAGTGAAGAATATATTACTGATAGCTCTATGTTAGCAATAATGTTGCCTGAAATAATTTGCAAGGTTGATAGTGTACCTGGAGAACAGGGGAAGCTAAATGATGGATTTTCCACCAGTGTACCCTAAGTGTCCTGTGGTATCCTCTCATTAGCTGTATGAAAATGTGACAGAAAATGAAGAGAGAAAATAATGAAAGTATTATTAACCAAACAGAGCCACTCACCATGCTGATATGACACTAATGGAAATATAATGGAAACAGCATGACTTTTATTATATGTGTAAAACATAGAAAATTTGTTTTTATCTTCATACATTGCCTTGGTGAATGTTTGTGTTTATTCTTTTGATCTCCTAAGGAGACCAGGTATATGGGAGGAAAAGCCCTTATATGAATTGAAGTAAGTTGATTACATCTCAAAGAAGCAAGAGTTGGAATTTAACATGTATTTGGGAGTAGACACAATTCAACTTAAAATATGAGCATTTTATGGGCCGGTCAGATAGCTCAGTGTACTAAAGCACCTGCTTAGGCAAAGTGCAGAGGCCGGCTTCAATCCCCACCATGCCATGCCAGCACCACCCCAGGGGCACGCTGAGATGGTGATTGAAACTGAGCATGGCGGTGGTGCCTGTAACCCCAGCACTTGGGAGGCAGAAAAGAAGAGGATCACTATGAGTCCAGTCTACATATTGAGACCCTGTACACCCTGTATTAAATTAAAAAAATAAAAATAAAAGCATTGGGATTACAAGCAAGTACCACCACTCCCAGTCTACTCAAAGTTATTTTAAAAGCTAACTATACTTTTTATTGGAAACCATGCTCCACATAAAATTAAATAAGAAAATATTCTTTAATATACTGATGCATGTAATAATAAAATTTTAGTCACACTTTGAATATTGATATCAATGTAAAAATCCACATTGACTATTGCTCAAGCTGACCTACTAGTGTATCTATAAAAGTCATAGTGGAGTCTGATAAACTGGGACTCATCACAAAGCTTCTACTCTGTGACTAACTAGGATAAATGTTTAATTGAAGTAACAAATAACTTCCAAATTTCAATGACTTAAGTAAGCAGAAAATTATTCTCAAGCTCATTGCAGTTACCAATTGTTCAAGGTGATATGACAGGCCTCCTGTGCTTCTTCTACGGCTTCTAGTGACACCCAAGTGACAGTCATTTCTGGTCAACAGGAGTGGAGGAATGGTCAGGGAAAGTGTTGTCCATCAAGCTGGAGATATCTTGAGTGACTTATAATAATTTTACTATCATTCTATTTCCGGTACTTAGGCATATAGCCCCACTACCTGCAAGGAAGGCTTGCTTCGGATATTGGCCCTTGCTGCATGACTTACTTAAGAGAGGAAAAAAGAAAACATTGAGGGAACAACAACAGTCTACAATGGATAATTTGTCCTCAGAAAATCAGTCGTATAATCTATTTAAAAAATAATGGCTCCTATAAAGATTTATTCCAACATTCAATGTTCAAATAAATCTTTCTTTAAATACCTGTAATAAAAACATAATAATCTTTTAGCAACACAAAGGCACCTAAGGAGTTTATGAATATGAAAATGTTTATATAATAGAAATTTAAAATTAATAGAAAATAATATATACTCATTTCCTTTTAAATAGAGATGCTTACTATAAAAACTTTATTGTTATGTTCCCTATATCCTCATTAATTCTATAGAATATGTAATATGAGTATTGGAAATGAAATTTTAACAATATTTTTACCGGTGTGTGTGTGACATGACAAATTTTAGGTAAAATCAACAACACTGTCAACAAAATGGTACAAATAACTGCATAAGTATTATTTTATATGTATTAGTGCTTATTTTCAGCATCAAAAAGAAGAATGAAATACATCACTAATTATAGCTACACAATTACAAAGTACTGTTACACTATGAATTATCTACTGTCAAGTCTTTTCATAATAAAAATGAAATATTCTTGTGATTTAACATCCAATGTAGGAATCAGTCAATCTCATAGATAAAAATACTATAGATAATATTTTTAAAATTCAAATCAAACAGTTGAACTTTGTTTTCTGAAACAATATAAAAAAGTCTTTGGTAGAATGATAAATTTGCCATTTTATAATCCTCTATAAAGTTATTGGAACCTCAGTGGAAATCACAGATTAGTGTTTTAAAGATCCTATAAAAATAGCTGAAAATGTATCTAAAAATATATGTCTAGGATTTATGTAGCCTTTAAAGTGAAAAAGAGGTGATGGGGAAATTCTATGAACACAAAGACATAAAAATAACACAATACTGAGAAAACTAAGATGAGATCATTAAGGTTGCTCCTAATTTACTAAATTGCTATTTTCAAAGGAAGAAAAGACTCAAACATGTGCAGAGAAGGAAGTTGTGTAAACACTGAAACAATAAGGTTTATTTCCTGCATACCTTAATGCATTTGCCATGTCATCACTTTGCATTGCAAATTTAATATGATATAAATAGACCAAACAACCCAAACAAGCAACACACATATTCATACATATACATAGGAACATACTCTGGAACTTGACATTCAATGAAAGTGTGTCACAATTAAATACAGATAAAAATTGTTACATGGATGATGTTAAGAAACTCAGTTATAAAAATGTGAAGTGAGATCTCTATGCCTATGGTTAATTTGAGGTACCAACTTGACTGAATTAAGGAATACCTACTGTGAGATATTTTTAAGAAGAGATTAATATGTGGCTTTCTGGGGAATTAATGAAGACATCTAGCCTCATTGTACATAGGTACCATTCAGTGGGTGGGGATCTCAGATTAAAAACTAAAACAATTTCAGAAAGCAAATAAATTCCTTTCTCTGAAAGGTGCTGTATACTCTGCTCTTGCTGTCTAAGACACCAAAGTTCTAGGCTGCCCCACCTTTAGACTCCAGAGTTTCTCAGGCCTTCGGCTCCAGTCTGAGTTACTTCATCAGTTACTTGATCTTGGAATAAGCCACTACCAGCATGCTGGGTCTCTAGCATTCAGGTGGTGCACTGTGGGTCTTCTCAGCAGCCATCACTGCATGAATAGTGGTCCCTAATAGGTACCTCTCCATCTACCCCTGTGCATGGCCTATCTATATTTTCATCTACATGAAAAATATTGACTAATAAGTCTACCTAAAGTGATATGATACGGATTTAAGACCTCATAGACAAGTTAAGAGCTAAAATCTGGTAGAATTTTTCACTGTCCAGGATGGAACAGTGTCTCCATCTAGAATAGTGATGCTAAAGCCAAGATTATAATTAGAAAAAATGCGAAGACGTATTTTACACAAACGGATAACCTAGGTTCTAAAAGGAACAAACAGAATACTATAGCTTTTTTTTTAACACATGGAGTCAGAAAGGAGAAAAATGGCACATTGGGTTCTATGTACTGCCCCTGAAAACCCTGTCCTCCTCTGCTTACTATGTTTTGTGGCATCAGAGGTCAAAAAGCTTACACTACATTTCCCAAGGTTTTTTTTTTTTTTTAGCTAAAATACTAGAAAAAAATTAAATTGTAACAACTAGCTGGATGTTCATATATTTGTAAATGGAAATGTCAAAAGATCCTCTTGCCCTTCTGATCAAGAGGTCTGAGGCATTTCTGCAATGGTGTTTCATCTTGTAGCCAAGTGTGCCACTTGGAATAACAGTTGCCAAGGAGTAGTGGTAGGAGATCTTACTTCAGTTTCCTGAGTCTTAGATAACAAGTAGACTAGTGTATTCCTAATTCAACAGATCTTGGATTCTCTCTGAGGATGCTGGTCCATATCTTAGACACTTTCCATGTCACTGAGAGACAATAGACAACACCCACAAGTTGAAGATCATCTCAGGGTTATAGTCTGTGGTTAGCTGGCTCCAAGGCAAAAAAAAGACATGGCAGAAAAGCCTGAGAGAAAGCAAGCTGCCTACTTCAAGATGCCCATGAAGCAGAAGGAAAACGGAGGCCCAGGGAAGGAAATATGTCCTTCTAGTCATCCTCCTTAAGCTTACCTATTCCAGCCTGCCAGTCAGCAGTAAGGCTCCCTTAATGTCATCACCTTCCAAATACACTAAGCTTTAGGGACTGTAATAGATAACTAATTGTGTCAACTTGAGTAAGAAACACTCAGATAACCTGGCTCAGCTCAGTTTGATGTGTGGTTGAATGGATGCACAGAAGACCCACTCAGAGTGTGAGGGCACCAATGGGCAGGTTGTCTGAATGGAATAAAAGGGAAACAAAGAAGGAAGGCTCACTCCTGTTTCTTCAGAGCAGCTCTAGTCTTCACCTTCACCTCTGGTTCTTTTTTTCCCTAGCTTCCATTAGAGACATTTTAGCCTTCCAGTATGAACTGTTGAGCCTTCAATCATGGACCTTCTGGGCCTCCTGATGTGGACTTGCACAGGGCATTGCAGTGAGCCCTAGGCCTTCAGCTGGATCCTTCAGATCTTCAGTGAGCAGAGAAACCTTTGAGCTCTTCCATGTCTGTCTCTGCCATTGTAAGGCTGTCTTGTAAATCCTTGTATATTCATATATCTTGCTTTGAATTTTGTTTCTGTAATAAGTACTGACTGATACAGGGACCATTTGAAGCAAACTATAATATCCCTTTAAACAATATTGAAAAATTCTCCTGATGTCATTCCTGAAGAATATTGACTTGATATTGAATTCTATTTATTCTTTTAATGAAAGCATATATAGCTACTACTTGTGTTAGCCTTCTTTTCCTTAAAACTCCTTCAAACACATAGTCGGTTCCTGCATCCTCCACTAAGACTGCCTTGACACCATTGGCTGATACTGAATTAGTAGATGCTGAACAGCTACATGTATCACTGATAGGGAGTATGACATTCATTGTGGAAAGCACGGCCTCAGTGCCAAGTTAAATTAAGTCTGAATATCCTGCTCCTGTTTATATAAAGTACATGCGTGGTCACCCCAGTCCCAAAGATTTAAACAGAATTTGACCACAATGATACATGTGGTGCTAGGAGGCTGGAAGCAAAATTGTTGCCCATTTCTGAGGAAATGATTGAGTAAAATCTAAAATGATTGAGAAAATTATTCAGTAATATGCTCACCTCAGACAGTTGTGCAGCAGTGAGAAATAATGAATTGGGTGGACTGCATTGCTTTACATATATTATTAAAACATATTTCTGGGTTAGATGGTTCATTACTAACTCTATATCACAAATTATGCACACAAAACAGATTTTATAAAACATAAATCAACAAAAACATATCTGTAAATTATGTATGTTGGAAAAAAGATAGCAGCAATTGAAAATGAGGGCAAAATTCAATACCATAATGATTTAATTGTTTTATTTATCTATATTGAGAGAGAACATAAAAAGTATTGCATTACCAGCACATTAACTCATCTATCTTACCCTCAAGGCAAATAATTATAACTCCACAGAACAGAACCAAGTAACAAGACACTACAACTAGGATTTTAGGATATCTCGTGGCATTTCCCAAGGGAATGGCAGAATCAGCTCACACCATGTGACATGCCTGTAGCTAGGTGGGAATGAACAGTGCCCCAGGTAGGGGACAAACACACCTGAGCACATCCATGCAGCATATTCTAACTCACCTTCCTGGCCCCCGTGAGTGTCTCAGCTCAGTCAGGCCCATGACCGCGTCTGTGTGTATTTCTAGCCACAGGAATAGCTACAGGGATATCTCAGTTCACTAATCTTAGGGTTTATGGGGATAATAGTGGGTCACAGATTTCCTAAAACTGCCACTGACCTTTTGAAAACACAAACCATGCCCAGAAGTAAATCTGATAAACTCAAGCACAAATCTAGGGGACCCACAAGAGCAACGGCTTCTAGAGTTTATGTTTTCATCAGCCAATAAAATTTCTCTTGTGTTTAAAGCAGTTGGAGTTACACTGTATGGAACAGAAAGCATCCCCATTCAAGTACACGTTGCTTGGCCCTAATGCGCTATTGCAGCACCATCTTCCCACAAGCCAGGTGCACACACACGAGTGCACCACAAATGCACACACATGCACCTACTGACAGCAGTCAGGTCACACAAGGCAGACAGCACCAACTGTGATGTCTGAATAACAGGGTCAAACATTCATTGGCCCGTACATTTCTTAAGGATTTTAAAATCACAAAGGGAATCTAGATTCTGTGTATCCTGTGGAGGAGGGGAATGGAACAATATCACTTATTCTTTGTGTACTGTAGAACTATTTCAGGGTTATAGTGAAATCATTTAGAGGAAATGGATTTTAGACTCCTGATAATTGCAAATAGCTATCATTATCCCTAACATGTGAAGGATCTATCAGGGCAAGCAGAATTCCCAATTCCTTTGAATTTATCTTGCACTCAACTACTTTCATTTTCACAGTAGCACACAGGAAGGACAAAATGTCATTTTTAACTTAGATCCCCTCTTTTGTCAGTGTGTTCAACAACCTTAGCTTCAACACAGCATAGTGCTATGGTAAATTCCTCTGTATCACACTTTAAAGTTACTTAAAGACATAACATAATTGGATGCACCTTTAACCGAATGCTTTAAAATCCTAAAGGAATGACGCGCACACGTCTTCTAGTATTAAATAGCCTGAGATCGAATAAAGTGCAATGAACAGTGTCTGTTCCTACTGAACTGGAAATGTTATTAGTCAGATACTGGACAAAGATGACAGTGCTACCTCAAGAAACGTAATGAGGGAGTTTGTCAAGCCAAACCTTTTAAAGCATTTGAACTCCATAAAAACCTGCAGGCATGACAGATGAAAGGTAATGCTTACCTCTGATTTTGAGCTGCAGTCTGCACCATCTAATTCTTGTAAATAAGAACAGATGTGCTGTTAGAAGGTTTTGATTTGTGTTTTTATTTTCCAAAACCCATTGAGCAGAGTGCAGATTCTTTTCCCATTTGGAGGATGGCAAAGTCACTTTGTTTTCCTGTTCAAGCATGTCAGAAATGGGGAAATAAGTCTCACTCATCTCCATCCTATTAAAAGAGAAACTCAAGACAATTCGCAGACTTGGATGTGTGCTTTAAAGATGGATGAAGTGATCTAGTCAAATACATCTTCAAATATTTCGAGCAGGTGAAAAACAATACGGTAGCAGGTTTTGAAACAAAACAATTATGCATTCAGCTTGTATTCACAGTATAGCTACAACAACTTGAGAAGCAAGTAAGCACCTGGAACAAGTAAGCAGGGATCAGATATGGAAGGCACCCCATTTCTAAGAAAAGCTGTCAGTCACATACCCTTTTTTAGTGAGACATGTTGTTTTTTAATAGAATGATTTCTTTAGTGAGGCATAGAAGTCTCAGCTTTAGCACTTATAAAAAGTGTAATTTCAAATTTCGCATCAACATTTCTGTCCATGACAGCTTCATAAGAACTTCTCAAATCTAATTAGCAGCTCACAGAAACACATTGAAATAGCCATGACTATGATATGGGGAAGAAGACGATAATAGCTTTAGTTGTGTTGAATATTTTGCCCAAGAAACAAGAATAGTGTCGTTAAGTGTACAGTAACATTAATTACACAAAGCCTATTGGTACTAGAGTTACACAGTGGAAAGCAACAAAATAGTACTGAAAGTTCTTTTAAGGGAAGTCTTGTGAACGATCATATTGAAAATGTAACTGTCATCCACACATTAAAATCGTAAGTCAGAAAATCCTGAGCTCACATGATTCATGAAAATTTAGAAAAGAAAAAGGAAGTCTAGTTTATATGAAATTAATTTTCTGACTATGAGAGAAAATGAGTTTCAGGGCCCGCCAAATAGCTCAGAGGATTAAAGCACCTGCAAGTAGGCTCAGGGGGCAGGGATCTGATCCCTGGGCCTGCTATGCTGGCTCCGCCTCCAGGGTGTACTGAGACAGCAATTGAGACTGGGCATTGTGTCATGCGCCTGTAATACCAGCTCTTGGGAAGCTGTAAACAGGTGGATCACTACGATTCTGATCTAGTAGTGAGGCCCTGAACATCCCCTAAATCCTTCCCTAAAAAAATGAAACAGGAAAAAAGAAAGAAAAGAAAATGAGATTTAAAACATTTTTTTTTAGGTTTTTTGAGATAGAATCTTGCTATGCTTTTCACACGCAATCTTAGCACTCTTCCTTCCTCATTTTCCCCAGTGTTGGGCTTCTAGGCACCTGCCACTATGCTCAGCAGAGCAGAAGGAGTTCTTAACCTTATTTCTGAAAAGTGTGATCACTTTTCTTTATTATTATGTAAATAGATCTTTTATTTATGCATATGTGTCTTTTTGTTTTGTTTTGTTTTTGGCTACACCAGGGATCAAATTCAGGACCTTGCACTTGCCAAGCACACCCTTATGCCACTGAGCTATTTGCCTGACCCTATGTGTATATATCATATTGAAAACAAAAAATATCATTTTGACATAGTAAATAATAAGTAACATAAGCCAAATATAACAAAGCTAAAACGTAAAAATTACTTTGGTTATTATTTTTGTTGGGAACATACCTCATTACAAGAGGTTTACAATCTTCTGTAGCATATGTACATTATTCAAATATAAATATAATAAAATATATTTTGAGTGTTGAGGAAATAACAAATGTGAAATAATTAATCAGATCACTGACAATACGTTAAATTAGTTATTAATATTTTTGGACTGAAACACTACAGAAAATCTAATACTGGACAGTTTTTCATTAGTACTTGAGATGATTAATTAGACAGTTCATGTTAACAAAGTATGATATAAATTATGAAACATATCTCTATCACTTTGAAACTCCTATTCCTTTCAAAATGGAACAGAAGTTACCCAGAGAGAACTGATAAATTTAAAGCAAATATTGAAGAACTGCATATACATAGCACCGTGATACATAGGAACATAGGCTTTGGTACTAAAGAGAATGTGATCTAAGACTGCTTTTCAACTACAAGCTTTTTTGGGCTGTTTTCTAAGTGATCATTTTCATTTTATTGATCATGTAAAGCTGACACCATCTACCAAGTAAAGTTAGTAAAAATTATTGAATAAAGCAATGCACTTAAAATGCTTCACACTATGGACTTTAATAAGTGTTAGCCACTTGATTAGTAGAGTAATCACTATTATTGATAAATCAATCTTTGATATACTTCTAATTAAGACATCATGCTTCCTAGTTATATATAAACTATCACCTATTTAAATCTACACTTCAGCAGAGAAAAAGATTTGTCTTTGAAGGAGGACTATTCTGTAACAAAGTCAAAGGAAGTCCTCACTATGTATGACATTTGGTAGATCAGATAATAGCAATTACAACGGGCCAAAAATATGATTTTCCTCTAACAGAACATTGAACTGATTCCTCTTTGAACTGTCATTTAAAAATCAACAGTACCCCAGTCTGAGGAAGAAGTGACATTATTTCACTTTTTAAAATATACTTTTTAACCTTTACTGAAAAGTATTTTTAGACCTATTATCTCATGATAGTAAAAGCAGAATTACTGCTGGCTACCGACTCTCAGTTCACCCTCTGAGAGGCCCAACATCTCACATGGATCTGTGTTCCATAGAAACCAGGAGAGACCCAGGAAGGCCAATAAGTATTTCAGGAAGAAAACAATGATCACCAGAAAGGACACCAACAGAAAGTTCAGATGATTTTTGAGGTTAACTTTCCGATAGATGATACCATCCTATAATCCAAAAATGTAGCAAAGAGATGTAGGAAACACTTCTATTCTCATCTTCCATGTGCATGGATTCTACCCTACCTAATATCATGAAAAAATGTCATGTAACTTTCCAATGCCAGGTTTATTCAGGTCAAAACATTCTCTCTCTCTCTCTCTGTCTCTCTCTGTCTCTCTGTCTCTGTCTCTCTTCTCCTCTCTCTGTTTCTCTCTCTTACAAAAAATTATCTTTATTTTTATTATTAGTTTCTGTGTTATTTTATTAGTGAAAAAGATTAAATCCAGTTTCATTTCATCTTTATAACATCCTATGAGAGAGATAGGACATATGATCCTGTACTAATCCATATGTGAATATCTAATTTGATACAGCACAGTTGACTATATCTGGTCACTAAATACAATACAATCTGCAACATGCAAAAGACAAAAATGTTCCCATTCTCCAAAATCTTTCTAAATTGATAAATACATCCAGATTAATACATATAGGCCACAGTAAATAATGATGTGTGCTTTTAAAACACATATTTTGAGACCATCCAATAACACAAATGTATTAGTGCAAGACTTTCTGTTGGTGTCCTTTCTGGTGATCATTGTTTTCTTCCTGAAATATTTATTGGCCTTCCTGGGTCTCTCCTGGTTTCTGTGGAGCACAGGTCCATGTGAGATGTTGGGCCTCTAAGAGGGTGGCACACATATATTCACTACTATAGTTTAACAAATGAGTGCAAAAATCAAGAGCAAATTTGAACTAGGATTTATACTATTTCTTCTAAATATACCTCTTTGCCCTCATGCTCAGTATGTAGTAATCAGAAAAGAGAAACACTAACCTGACAGGAGAATAGAGATTGGCTAGGAAAGCCTGTCCTCAGTCACGAAGCGCTCCTTCAGAGCAATGATAAGTAAAATTAAATCTCTGTCGATGTGAGAGAATTGTTCATCAGCAAACAATGACTTCTCATTGTGTGCTGCATGAAAACAAAAATGTTGTCTAGTAGGAACCTGAAAATATTTCCAGCTACTTTAAAAAGAGGAGGAAACCATCATGAAAAACTGCACGATAGAGAGAAATCTGTTTTTAGTCAGGTTGCAAACATTTCACAAATATCATCATTAAAATTTCATCCTGAGGTTACACGTGTCCACATTTTTAACAACCCAAATCAAGTAGAATTCTCAGGATTTGTTTCCCTCAGGGCACAGTTATGACACAAAGACTGAAGATTCTGTTGAGTGTTCTCATAGTACTGCTTGACTTGATGGAGAGTTGAAATTATTAGATGTGTATACTCTTCCTGCTTCCAAAATTAGCCACCTTTATTTATGGTGTTATTTTGCTTAAAGTAGTTTACATTTCTAATAAATAATTAAAACATACCTTTCTACAACTTGCCATTCTTCTGGGAAAAATATTAATACCACACAAATGGTACTTACATACTTTTACTTCAGAGGTACAGAATGAAAAGCAAGTATGAGAGAAAAGGAAGTCTTCACCATCTGTAGAAGGGAGGACTGTCATTTCTCCCTTGTCAACCTTTTCAGTGTCCTTTGCATAATGGAGACTGTTCTAAAATGTGTGTTGTACTGTTTAAGTGTCCTGATGACTTTATTTCCTTCCACTTATGGCTTCCTTAATCGCTTGAACTCTTAACTTGAGTTCTCTACTCAATAAAAACTATTACTGTGTAGCTTTTCAGTGACACAATGAACATATAACAATCTACATGTGTTTAAAATGTATAATTCCATAAACTTTTACACACATTCATAAAGCCACCAGAGGTAACATACACTATCACCTCACAAAAGCTTACTTGTATCTTTGTTATAATCTCTGCCTCTCATCCCCAAGGCAGCCATTAATCTGTTGATAGTCAATGGAGACTAATTTATATTATGTAAACATTCATGAATTGAATCAAACAATGTATTTTAATTATTTTATGTTCATAGGACTATGGTGAACATTTCACCTATGTTTCTTCATGCATCAAAGGCTAATTCATTCATATGTACTGCTGAGCAATGCTTCAATATATAGATCCATCACGTACTGTTTTCTAATCACCTATTCACTGAGGTTTAGAAGTGATCCTTCCTTTAAGTGTAACAAAGCGTCACTATTTTGCAAATGTATCAGCACTTATATATCACCATCCAAGAATATACAACATGTTAACTGCAGTTAGGTGCTTTGGACTTTCTCTTTCTCAGAATTCAGCTGTCTTGCATAAGCAGTACTCTGCCATTTGCATTCCTTACAGGTTTTTCCTTGCTTTCCTTATTTGACTTACAAGGATTGTCCTGCTCTTTCCAAAACTCTCATTCTCTTTGGAGAGATTAATGCTTCTAGAATTTCACTGAGTATCATGTAGATGATTTCTTAATGTAGTTTTCAGAGTCAGACTATATTTTTTTTGCTTCAGACTACATTTTTCAAGACTTATTTTTTCCTTTTAATGGCCTTCAGCTCACATCAGTATAAGGAAATTTCCCTTCTAGAGTAATTGATGGTGTTTTTATTTTCTTGTCTTTTTTGAGACAGGGTCTCACTATGCAGTTCAGGCTGGCCTTAAGCTCACTTTGTAGCTCAGGCTGGTCTTGAACTCACAACAATCCTCCTGCCTTAGCCTCACTGAGTGCTGGGATTATAGGCCTGTGCCACTGTGCCCGGCTTGATGGTGTTCTTAATGCATCCAAAATCAATGTCCTCCCTCACTTCTTGAGCTATTTGGAAATTATTTATTTTTCCAAATAATTTGGAAATTTACCCCTAGATTTTAACCAAACTTATGTACTTTCAATTTGTTTTGTATTATCTTTTTCTTTATATTTTTATTATCTAAAGAAAACACAAAAGAGAAAGAGAATGAGAGAGAGACAGAGAGAGAAAGAAAGAAAGAAAGAAAGAAAGAAAGAAAGAAAGAAAGAAAGAAAGAAAGAAAGAAAGAAAGAAAGATAAGCAAAAGAAAAGGGCTCATGAGATAGCTCCATGGTATAAGTGCTTGTTTGGCAAGTGCGACGTTCAGAGTTTGATGCCCAGTACAAAAGAAAAAGCAAAGAAATCATACAGAACTTCACCAAACAACAGGAACTACACAATGATTTCTGTATTGTATAATGATATGCTCAAATTAGTTATTCTGATTACCAGATATAAGCATGAAAAACCATTTAAAAATGTTATAAGAAATTAAAAAGGACAAGAAAAAAATGTTAATCCTCTAATACTCTCCTCTGTGGACCCTTTCAATCTAAACTAGCCTCTTGACAAAAATATTGTTTTCACTTTGCTGGGTGATAGTATGATTTTTCAATTGTCCCATTCGAAACATTATTTTTAAAAGAATGCAGTCAGTCTCAAATCATATTATTCTTTGAGCTGCATATCATAGTAGTTTGTTTCTTTCCATTTGTTGTAGATCTCATTATTTTCAGCATAACTATACTCATGATTTCTTTGTTACCTCATAACTATGTGCTCCTTTTCAGTTGTAGTAGCTCCTTTTCAGTCATAGCCTTTTATGACTATTCCCAAATATGCCTCTCTGGACTCAGATTTATCTTAAATCCCAAACTCTCCCATGTTCTCAATTGTGTCCTAAATCAAGCCATTAGTTAGTGTCTCTCAGCTCATTCTAATCATGTGGGAATCAGTCTACCTAGAAAATTGTCTTTTGTCACTGCAGTGTCGGATTAATCTTCCTTTCCCTGGCTGGCAATCTGGATTCTATGTTTCTTTATGTCTATGCTCAGACTATTTCTTGCCCAGCAGATTAAACAGGTTCCAGAGTCAAATTCACCATTCTACAACACCAGCTTCATGAACTTTTGGGTGTCACTTGGGTGTCACTCTGCTGTGAAGATTAAAGGAAATCTTATATAAATCCTTGGCATATATTCAGTGACCAATAAATGTAAGCTATTAACATTATGTAAATCCTACTTGCTTTCACAGCTGAACTCAAATGTCAGAAAGAAAAGCAATGATTTAGAATACTGACTCATGTAGTAAAGCAGCTACACTAAAAATCTCACATTTTTTTAGCTCTGTGATCAGGAAAAAAAACTTCTCCAGTTTCCTCTGCTTTAGTTTTCTTATTTTTAAAATGGGATAGCAAAATTACATCATATTGTTTTTCTTAAAGAAAAATAACAGTGTTTATAGGACAAAATGAAAAAAATCATCACTTATTCTGACCTAATTATTCTGCTTCCTATTTCTCAGGAGACCCAGTGCTGTGGCAGCTTCTGGACTTCTCTTCCTAGGAGACCTATTAATCATGACACTACTCCTGCCTTTAACTTAAGTTGGATTTATTGTTCTCTCTGTCCAACAGTAGTGAAAGACATGAAAAAATAACTTGCTGACTATAGATTTAGCCTGAGTTGGAAAAATCAGTACCACTGTCAAGCCTGGTTCCTTTATGGATGCATATTTCTTATTTTATCTTTTTTATTTTTTAAAGAGAGTACAAATTAGTATTACAATTTGACAGTATTTGTTGTAATGCATAGTGTTGCCTTCCAACTAGTTGTTCATATTAAAAGATATATGCATGCAAAATTGGAAAAATAAAGAAAAAAGAAACATATAAAAACATTAAGAGGAGAAAAAGTGCAATTGAAAAAAGGAGACAAAATAATTTAAGCATTAACTGCTCCTTTCCATAAACCAGAAGAAATGCACAGTACAGTTCTCCAAACCATCCTGCTTATATACATAGATACTTCTCTTTTACGATTCCCTCTCCTGTCCTTACCCTCAATCCCACAATTTCTTCTTTAAAATAGGTTCTTTCCCTTTTCCCAAAATCTACTGTATCCTTCAGATTTTTTTTTCTGATTCTCACACTAAGAAGACAATGTGATATTTGCGCGTATGAGTCTGACTTATTTAATTTAAGAAAATGGTCTCTAGTTGCATCCATATACTGATAAAAAGCCTCGAATTCATCTTGTTTTATAGATGAAGAATACTTCACTGGGTAAGAATACCTCATCTTTTTTATCCATTCGTCAGTTGACAGGCATTTGGTTGTTTCCAAGATGTAGCTCTGACAAATTGTTCTGCTACAAAAATGGGTGCACATACATCTCTGTGTTCTGATGTTTTCAGTTCTTCTGGAAAAATACCTAGAAGGGGAATAGCTGACTTAGAATGGGATCTCTAGTCCAAGCTTTTTCAGGAATCTCCAGTGATTCTCATAATGACTGTACCAGCCTGTACTCCTAGCATTTGTTACTGGCTGACTTCTTGATGATAGCCATTCTTTGCAGGTTGAAATGGAATCTCAGTGTTGTTTTAATTTGCATTTGTCAGGTGACCAATAATATTGAACATTTTTTTCACACTGATCCCTGCATGGATGTAAATTGATAACTTTCAGCAAATATCAGGTGAACATACATTGTTATAGGGCAGTGCTTTAAAATGCAGTTGTTTTCTTCACCTTTTACACACTAGTTTTCAATAATTTCATGAAGAGGATTAGTAAACAATAGCCTTGTAAACAAGCTGTCAAACTACATTACTTTGTAAATGAAATGGACACCTGATCACTAGCATAATGGCTACTTTCACCCTATAGGAATAGATCAGAGTACTATAACATTTGTTCTGCAAAGTATTGCATACTTACTATATGGTCTTTTTTGGAAAAAAAATTGTAACCCTTTCTCTAAAACATTATTTCTTCCCAAGTGACATAAGTATGCTAATCTGACACAAATTTATAACACTGAATGTCAATGGTCCCCAAATAGCTTAACTTTTTCTAATGGTTTCATGTCTGTCCCTATTATGGATTTTCATAATTTTTTTCTTAATATGCTGAGTATTGAGGCTATATTTATGTTTTTCCCAAACTAATCAACTAACTATAAAAATAACCATTCAGTTTTAAATACTTAAGAAAATTGGGAAAGTTATTTATTTTATACTTTGTAGTAAAACAAATGGTTGATTGAAAATATTTTACTGGTTGGTATCATGTGCAGAAATAACCTGAACATAAGCTATATCTACTATCCACATTTATACTAAATGGTTGTTAATGATTCAAAGATTCAAGTGGATAATAGAGCAAATCCAAATCATTAGGCTGGTATTCGTGTCCTGTGTAAGGATTTTAATCACTCTTCACAGTTCACCCCATGCAGTATATGCACCAAATTTCTAGGTTCTTCCTGGAACATCAGAGAAGTTGATTGTTTTTATGTATGCACAAAAGAATTTCTCTGCAGGATTATTTCTTTCTCCCAACATTTTTATTCATAAAATACTCTATTCATAAAATCTCTATAAAAATGTCATTTCTTTCCTGCTATTTTCTATTATTTCAGCCAATACAATTCTTATGACATTTATTTCAGTCTACTTTGTTTTGTAGAAACTGATGTACCTGTCTCTCCTCAGTGACAACCCAGTAAATTCTTACAGCCAAAACTGTGTCTTCAGGCAGCATGGAGATTCAACAACTTGGAGTCTAATTCTAAAGCTAATGCTTATAATCCCCACAGTAACCCTAAACAAAGGAAAGACATAAGGAGAAACTAATCATTTTCAGAGTAAGAGGACTTATAAGAGTTATCTTGGCAATAAAAATTAAATGTAAAGCAGTATTATTGAGACAAAATTCCTACATAGATTGCAATTCAGTAAAAATCTTCCTAGAAGTACTCAGGCATCATTACAGAACTGCTAATGGAGACAGCTGCTCTGCGTTCCACAACTGACACATCAGTAAGTATGATTGTTAGAATCCATTCAGTCCTAGATTTCAACTTTATATAAAATTATGATAATTCTCTCTATGAATATGGGTTTACTTTAGCCAAGTAATTTCAAAATTACAGCTGAAGTGAAACAGATATAAGGATTTGTTTCTGAAATATTCAGAAATTGAACAAGAAGTCTGAGATTTTATTAGGTCTACTTTCTTTCAGGACAGTATTTCCATCTTAAATTAAAAACGAAAGAACACATATAAATGCACACATATATAAATATGTGGTATATATTGCATATATAAATATCATACACATTATAAATAATTGCATTAAAATAGGGTATGACAAATGAAAGTCAAATTCTTGTGTAATGCCCCCTTGTTAGTAGAACTAATATTAATATCTTGATATGGACATATACCCAGTTAACTACTGTTGGTAGTCTGTTAACTCCCAGCTATTCTTCCTTAGTTCTCAGAAACCTAGAGAGGTGTAAAAGTAGAGAATCCAGATAATCACGTGTTCCTAGCAGCATGGCCTCTGTCTCTTCCAACACTCATTCTCCACTCCGCACATTCTGACTCACAGATTCTCAAGGCAGTCACATCCCACATCTCTGTTTAAATTAATGTTTGCAAGACACCTTTATCATCCAGGTTCTTTTCTCCCATATAGCACAGCAGATCTCAATCTGACTTCCCCGCATAACACAACCACTCTGTCCATTAGTCTTGCAAAACTGTTCTGCCCTGATTGAATCTCAATACATTAACTCATATTTCTTCCCTCAACAACTCCTTAGTAATTTATCTCTGATAGAAAACCTAGCTCTTTCCCATGACCAAGGTTTACTCTGTAGCCCTGTATAAAATCATGATCATATTTTCCTCTCAAACACCTTGCTAGTTGGGTCTGTTTTACCCTATAGAAAGAGGGCTATCGAGTAGGGGCACTTTTGCCAGGAGATAACACTGCTATGCCCTGGCACAACTGATTCCATCTTGTTGCCTCCTAACTGCGCCGTGCTCCTGAAGACCCCTCCCAACTTCTGCTTTTCTAAAAGAAAGCGGAATGCCAAGAACTGGCCAACCACAGCATCCTGAGTTCTGAAAAATGACCAACCACAGAGGTGTGTACATCCGGGGTTCCAAGAACTGGCCCACCACCACATCCTGGGTTATAGGATTTGTTGTGGGTCTTTATCAGGATTGGTTGATGTTGTTCCTCCAAGTGGCCCTCAGCCAGTCCTGATGGAGATGTGCAAAAAATAACATTTGCTATTAGATTCTGCAACCTGCTTGCTCAAACCCCCATTTTTGCGGTTTTTGGATTTAAATGCTGTTCTGTTTCTGCATTCGGGGCTCCTCTCTGTCTTTTGGACTCAGAGGGTGCCTCTAGGTACCAGCTAAAATAAAGTGCTTCAAATTTTTGGACTTGTCCAGTTGTCACTTGATTTTTGAGCTACCACATTTGGGGGCTCGTCCGGGATCCCTAAAAGCCTCATTTTTCTTCATGCTTCTGGACGCGGTAAGTAAAAATTATAACAAAATTATTTCTTATTTCTTATGTATGCTGGCTTAAACTTGGTTGGGAGCTCCATTAATTTGGTTTTGAGAAGTTTTGGTTCCGCAACTTCACTTGCTTGGTCTCATTCCGTCTATGTTCGATTTAAATTCTTGTTTCCTAGCTAGTTGGATGAACTACCTGTTGTTGCGGGTTGGTTTCTGCTTCCCAATTTGATGATTTAAATTTTAATTTGGCATGTTAATTCGACCTTTTGCGTGATAAGTGTGTTTCTTTGTCTCAGTCTTTCTCTTTTTAGAGCGGTAAGTAAAATTTTAAAGTTTTTTTTTTTGTTTAAGATATTGATTCTGATTGGTGCATTAGACACGGTGGAGGAAACTCCCCGTGTGCCCGGAGAGGGAGGCCCTCCGGGTTCATTTGCTTTTAGAGGTTTTGGGCCTTTGGGCGGGCCTGCCTTTCTCCCTGAAACTCGATTTGGACTGCTCTGTTCGGACTAGTCTACTCTCTTTCGGAGGTTTTGTTTGGGCCATCCCATTCAGATTAGTCTCTTGTCTCTTGGAAATTTCACTTGGGCTGATTCTAAATTAGTCTCTTATCTTTTTGAGATTTCGTTTGGGCTAGTTCTGAATTAGTCTCCTGTTTCCTTGAGATTTCGTTTGGGCTTTCCTGTTTGGCCATTGGTAAAGGGTTTTCATGACCCATCGTATGCCTCTAAAAATGTGGACTCCTGGCTAGGTACTGCACCTCTCTGGGTTAATAGACATCAATTCGGAGCCTCGCGCCGTTCTCTTTTCTCTGTTTGTCTAGGTGCCTTTGTTTTCACTCTTGCCGTTTTTTTATTGTGTTCATTTTCTGTTTGTCATGTGTTTTCGTTTTCACTCTCCTCAGTTTTGTCGTTGTGTTCATACCCCTTGATATAATGGGCCAAAATCTTTTTAAGTCTCCCCCTCCCTTGTCCCTTAAACTTTTCTCTTGCCCAGCCCTTTCGACAGGTTATTTTCGGTCCACCAAGTCATCCAGATCAATACACATATATCCAGGCATAGATGGACTTCATTTATGACCTTCTGCCTTGGGTGTGCAAACATCATCGTAAGCCGGCCCTCCTGGCTCCTGTCAGAAACAACTCTTCACTGCAGGACCTCTGTCCCTGTTTCCCATCCCTATGAAGAACCCTTACCCCCTCCTTACCGCCCTCCACCACGGGCCCAAATCCCCCATGCACGTGCTCCTTCCCCTCACCCTTCCTCTTCTTCCCCCAGTCCGCCCCATACTCGGAGCAGACCTCACCATTCCCCTTCCCCTGACTCCACCAGCCCTGCTCCCTTCTTGCTCCTGCTAGAGGCACCCAGGAGTCCTGGTCAAAAACCCTTAATGATGTATGTCCCCTTTGCAACCACCAATTTATATAATTGGAAACATCAAAATTCCCCTTTCTCTAAGGACCCCCGGGGCCTCACAAGCCTTATGGAAGGGATATTCTATGGCCATAACCCCACATGGGATGATTGTCAACAGCTATTACAGATTCTTTTTACTTCTGGGGAACCTGACCAAATTAGGACAGCCCCGCGAAAGGCGGTCCTTGGCCCAGATGGGGTTCCAACCACTGACGCTGCTCGCCAAAGTGCTATTTTTCTTCTTTCCCATCCAAACTGGGACCCCAACATGGATAAAGGTAAGGAGGCTCTCAACAGGTATCGCCAGTTGCTACTGGGAGCCCTTAAGGCCGTAGCCCGGAAGCCCATCAACCTCACCAAGGTATCAGAGGTAAGACAATTGGCCACAGAATCCCCTACAGCCTATCTAGAAAGGCCATTTGAAGCCTACCGTATATATACACCAATAGATCCAGAGGCCCCTGAGAACGCTCAATCAATATTGTAACCCAGTTGGCCCCAGAAATAAAACAAAATTGCAAAAGATAAAAGAATTTAAGAGAGCCCCTCTTAGTCAGTTGACAAAAATAGCCCAAGAAGTATTTGACCAACAAGAGACTAAGGAAGACAAAATTGATAAAAAGTTGACTAAAATACTAAAGTGCCCAACTACTGGGGAAAAACTGGTCCCTCAGTGCAGCTCCAAGCGCATTCACCTGGATAAGGACCAATGTGCCTACTGTAAAGAAAAGGGACACTAGGTGATAAATTGTCCCAAACTCAAGGCAAAACTAGAACAAGATGCCGAAGTCCTCCTTGGTCAACTATAGGGGGACATCCACAAGACAAGGTTTTTTGCTAATTTAAAACAGGTCGTAACTGAGGCCCCTGCTCTGGCTCTTCCCAACTTACAAAAGGCCTTTACCTTGTTTGTGGACAAAAAAAAAAAAAAAAAAAAAATTATTGCAAAAGGAGTCCTAACTCAAGATTTGGGACCTTGGAATAGACCAATAACCTATCTCTCTAAAAGACTGGACAATGTAGCTAAAGGATGGCCCTCCTGCCTTTGCATGATTACAGCTGTGGTGCTGCTTATCTGAGAAGCAAAAAGCTGACATTTGGTCAGTTGATCAAGGTGGTGTCTCCACACACCTTGGAAGCTCATATAAAAACTCCCCCTGATAAAGGGAAGACAAACGCGCGCATCCTGCATTACCAAACCTTGCTCTTAGATCCCAGACCAATTTAAGAAAGCTACTTCTTTCAACCCAGCCACACTGCTGCCGAAAGATGATCCCAACCTGCCACTCCATGAGTGCCTACCAACCATTGAGGCAATCACTGGACTTCGTGATGACCTGACGGATGTGCCTTTGCCAGACGCGGAGATCACCCTCTTCACAGACTGTAGCAGTTACATCCATGAAGGTAAGCGAGTGGTGGGGGCGACGGTGGTCACATATGACCAAGGACTATGGTCATCTGGGCTGGAGCCAAGAACATCAGCGCAAAAGGTTGAGCTAATTGCTTTAGCATTGCTCCTGGGATGAGGAAAAGGAAGTAAACATCTATACAGACAGCAGGTATGCTTTTACTACTGTATGGGACTCCATGGAACAATTTACCAGGAAAAGGGGGCTTCTAATATCTGGAGGACAAAAGAACAAAAATGCTCCTCAGATATAGGTTGCCACTAAAAGTGTCTATCATGCATTGCAAGGCTGGGAAACCAATTGGCTGATTGTATGGCTCAAGGGGCTGCACTAAAAGCAGTGGGGAAAACAGACTCTAAAATATGTTTGCTAATGCCCCCCACCATCTCTGACCCAATTTACAGCTCAAGTGACTTACATCTTGCCTATCAGCTAAGTGCTAAGCCAAAAGACTCTAATAAGTGGTACCAATTACCAAAAAAAAAAAAAAAAAAAAAAAAAAAAAAAAAAAAAAAAAAAAAAAAAAAAAAAAAAAAAACCTAATCCAACAAGCTCACCAAGCTACTCATCTCGGAGGATCAATCAAGATTAGGGAACTATAGATATTTGTTAGTCATAATTGACACTTTCACCGGATGGACTAAAGCCTTCTCTATGAAGTCTAAATCTGCTCTTATAATGGTCAAAAAGCCTCTCACAAAAAATTATTCCTAGATTTGGCCTGCCCTTACCCATGGGGTCCAACAATGGCCCCGCTTTTACAGCCCAAATCGCCCAACAATTGGCTCAGGCACTGCAATAGATTAAAAACTACATTGTGCTTATAGGCCCCAGAGTTCAGGGCAAATAGAATATATAAATCAGACATTTAAGTCAACTTTAACTAAAATGTCTCTTAAAACTGGCGAGAACTGGGTGTGTGTCCTCCCTTGTGCTCTTTTGCGTGCTTGATGCACCCCCTATGTCTCAGGAATATCCCCTTTTGAGGCCATGTTTGGGACACCACCTCCCCTTCTGCCCCGCCTGACAAATAAAACAAACAAACAAAAAAATTACCGAGCTGGCGAACCAAGATTTAAGTCTCTACAAGTTCTCCAACCAGTGTTGGCCTCAATCCAAAAAGTCCTTTTGTCAGCCACACCCTGTCCCCGACCCTCCAAAGCTTGACATTCCCAATGCAGCCAAACCAGGAGACCAAGTGCTGCTTAAGCGCCTAGAACAAAAAGGACTTGATCCTCGCTGGGAAGGACCTTACACTGTGATTCTCAGCACACCGACCACCATCAAGCTTGCTGGCAAGACGGCTTAGATTCATCACCGCCACTTCGAGGCTCTGCTACCACCTGACAAAGGATCTATCTAAAGACTCAGATCAGTGGACTATTATTAAAGACTCCGCCAACCCCTTAAAAGTCGGATTCCAACAATGCCCCTAACGCTGTTGTCAATCTTGTCCCTGCCCTTTGGCGGACAGAGTAAATCCCGTGCTTATGCCTTTGTTACCTGGTTTCGGGTTGCTAGATCCGTGGGGCTAAAATTTCAGGCCTAATGCTGGGAGACCAAAATTTTAGATGGCTCAGTAAACAAACAGATAAAGATTTAGCCAACCTACAAGACTCAGTGTCTAAATTAGAAGAGTCTTTTGGTTCATTGGCAGAAATGGTTTTACAAAACCACAGGGGTTTAGACTTATTGTTACTAAAAGAAGGCTGTTTATGCTTGGCTTTGGGAGAAAAATATTGCCTATATACTAACCACTCAGGTGTAATTAGACAAAATATGGCAGAAATAAAACAAAGGCTATTGGACAGAGAAAGATGGAGACAAAGCCAACAAAATTGGTTTCAGAGATAGTTTAACTTCTCCCCTTGGTTGACTACCCTCCTGACTTGCATTGCCGGCCCTTTGGTCATAATTCTACTCCTGGCCACTCTGAGACCATGCTTCATCAATAAATTAGTCCAATATGTTTCCAATCGGATCCAAAGTATTAAGCTCATGATAATCAAAACACGGGGTTGGCAACCACTGGCGGAATCTAATCAAACAAGCGAGTCAATGATCTAATTCAGCTACCAAAAGCAGCTGGGAATGTTATACCCTACAGAAAGAGGGCTACCGAGTGGGGGCACTTTTGCCAGGAGATAACACTGCTATGCCCTGGCACAACTGATTCCATCTTGTTGCCTCCTAACTGCTCCCTGTTCCTGTTCTGTATGCGCCGACCACCCCCAACTTCCCCGTTTCGAAAAGAAACCCCCCCAATGCTAAGAACTGGCCAACCACAGCATCCTGAGTTCTGAAAAATGACCGACCACAGAGTTGTATACATCTAGGGTTCCAAGAACTGGCCCACCACCACATCCTGGGTTATAGGATTTGTTGTGGATCTTTATCAGGATTGGTTGATGTTGTTCCTCCAAGTGGCCCTCAGCCAGTCCTGATGGAGATGTGTAACAAATAACATTTGCTATTGGCTTCTGCGACCTGCTTGCTCAAACCCCCATTTTTGCGGTTTTTGGATTTAAATGCTGTTCTGTTTCTGCACTCGGGGCTCCTCTGTCTTTTGGACTCTGAGGGTGCCGCTGGGTACCAGCTAAAATAAAGTGCTTCAAATTTTTGGACTTGTCCAGTTGTCATTTGATTTTTAAGCTACAACAGGGTCCTACCGCAATCTTATATGGGCTTTCTTATTTCCTTCAGGCCTTTATTGCTGTCTGCTCTCTTAAAAAACTCAGATGTGAAGCTCATGTCATCATATCGTTCCATGTGTCCCACTTCCTTACTCAAGGCTTTGGTACCTAGTGGCTCCTATTTCCATGGACCTGAGGATTTTAGCAATGAACCACCATTAATATTTATACCCCACTTGTTGTCTTAGTTTTTGATGATGCTGATAATAATAATAATAATAAAAATAGACTTCCATTCTCTAGTTTTTCTGATTATTCATCCACTGTCTTTCAACTTACTCAGCAACTCATTCTCATTAAAATAAAAATGTTTTTGGTATTAGAAATGACACTACTCTCATAATGTTTCAAGCCGCTATCTTTATCTCCATTCAACTCTCTTTTTATTTTTTTATTTTTTATTTTTTTTTTTGTCTTTTTGAGGCAGGGTCTCACTCTGCAGTTCAGGCTGGCCTCAAGCTCACTTTGTAGCTCAGGCTGATCTCGAACTCACAACAATCCTCCTGCCTCAGCCTCCCGAGTGCTGGGATTACAGGCATGCGCCACCACGCCCGGCTCAACTCTATTTTTATAACCTTCATAGAGGTTATTATTTATTGGCCGTAACAGCTTTTGCTGTTGTGGAGCGCAACAATGTAACTTCTCATTTCTATACTCTCAATTCTTGCAAATCTCCCTCTCTTTCTCCTCCTCATCCATTTCATCATTTGTCAACCTTGAATCCTCATTCACTGAGAAATTAAGAGTCCTCCCTTGCACTATTTACAGAAGCTATCAGTCAGTCTGTTTCCAACTCTCAGACCATTATCCAATGACTCTATTGTCTGTGGTCTCAACAAACACCTGCTTCTCTGCTTCCCCTAAAATATCTGTTTCACAAGATTCTGGCAAAGGTACAGAATAGGAGGTACTAGGAATCTGCTTCTCAGCTAAATGTCCTGGCAAAATTACCTGTTACATATAGGTTTGAATTCTATAGTCCCATTGAAGGCTAGCAATTTTCAGGAAAAGCTTGGATGGCAAAATGAATTAATTGCCTCCAATTTCAACCATTAGCACTGTAGCATCCAAGCATCTTTTATGCTATGACAAGCAGGTGCATGTATGTTCTAGTAACAACCTGATTAGTGCCTACAAGAGCCAGTCGGGAGAAAAAAAATCCTCCCAATGTTAGGAAACTGTATCCTAATTGTTGTATTTGGTGACAGATATAGACAAAGAGACAGACAGCCACCGTGGTTATCTGCCCTACTGGTCACAGTAACCTCCCTGTCTGGCTGGAGAGACTTTGAATTGACTTTAAGAGCCAGTGCCTCACCTCCCTTTGTGTTCTTTTATTGCTCCTTTCAGAACCACACAATGAATGTTTGGATATTTAAAGGCAACTACCTATACAAAAAAATTAGAAAGTGTCTGTGCTTTCTGAGGCAAAGGCATCAGAGGCCCAAAGCAAACTTGACACAACCGTAACTTTGAAAACCTCAGGGTGACACCAGGTGCAGAAGTTTCCTATGTTATGTTAGAAAAAAGCACAAAGAAGAATATAAACAAAAAACAAACTTTGAGAATTTGTTATCAAAAAACCCTGATAAGGATAAGAATTTGACTTCCAATTTATTAAAAAAGACTAGTAAAGTCTACAAGTAAAACAAAAGTATGTTTCATGATAAGGGAAATAAGAAATAAATCGAAAGACTTTATAACTAAAAAACAATTGACAGCCAAGCCATACATTAAAAACTTAAGATAGCTGTCTTAAAGTTGATCAAATAACTAATAAAAAATTGTGGACAAAGTAATGAAAACTCCATATATGAAGAAAATTTATTTATCCATAGATAGAAAACTATAAAAGAAACTAAAATGAGAATCTAGAACTGAAAATCTATAAATGACATATAAATTTTACTGCATGATTTCAAAGGCACAATTGATCAAAAGAATTGTTAGTAAACTTCAATATGGAACAATAAAATTTGGGTTTGAATAAGAAAAGAAAAATATTGAAGGAAAGCAAGCAGAACACAAGGACTTGGGGGACACCAAGGAGCAGAACAATGCATGTATTATGAGACTCACATAAGGCAGAGAAATAAAAAAGGAAGAAGTCACTAATTTGAAGAAATTATGCATAAAAACAGCTTGAACCTGATGAAACATGAGTATAGGCATTCAATTCTTTCAATGAACACTGAGTAAGATAAATTCAACTTCACACCAAGATTCAATAGACATGATCAAACTTTCAAAAGTCAAAGAAGAGCAAGTTCCATGTAAGTGAATGAGGAGTTACTTTCAGTGTAAGAGAATATCATTTTCAGAAGATAAAAATATTTATAGAGATGCATAGCAACTATCCATGAATAGCATACTTAACTGTATGCTTACAAATATTTCAGAGTGAATTTTATTTGTATTGAATCACAGTAAAAATAAGAAAAAAGTACAGCTTTGGAAAACACTCATGACTTCTAGGCACTAAATAGCAAGACAGCGTAGTGTAGAAGACTTTGGGTCATGGAACTGCTCTGTGATGACCTGTTGGCTGGTGTAGCACAGATTCTCCAAGCCCCAAGCTACAAATAATATCAAGAATGTACACCAGTGAAATGACACAGTTTGGACTGTGGGATGCTCATTTGTATTTTTGGATTCTAAGCACTGTGCAGGATTTTGTTGCAAGATTTTGATAAAAGGCGGGATGAACTGCACATGTGTGGGGATCTTGGAGAAGATGAGAGTTCTGTGTGATTCCTGCTCAATTTTGCTACAAATATTAAACAACTTGAGGGGAAATTATTTTCTAAAAAGGAGAGATATAATATGTAAGTCACCTTGATAATAATGGTGGGTGTAAATCCTTTTTACCTTCTTTCCTTTTCCTATCACATCTTTTTACTTGGGGATATCTAGAAATCTTCTCAGTATTTAAAGCACAATATTGGACGTATTCTTAAAAGTGATGAGAAATCAAATTTGATTCTTTTGTTTAATAAAAGAGATCATTATCCTTTTGCCTTACTCCAAGAGAGCTCAGTGCAATAAATGCTTGCCTGGCAAGCACAAGGTCCTGAGTTCAGTCCCTGGTATAAAAAAAAAAAAAAAAAGAAAGAAAGAAAGGCGAGATTTAATGAAGGTGAGTAAATAATGAGGGTCCTGAAGTCATCAAATTCATGGATGAAGTAATGACTTGATGACATTTGGAGCAGATGATGGAAACAGGAGTTTGGACATATCAGAAGGGGTTTTTGTGGGGTTGTGATTTTAGGAACCATGCCTTGCCTAACTCCTGTCTCTTTAGCGGTCCACTCTGTTTGATTTCTGATGGCCTTGAGGGCAGGAGTTTTCTTCCACCATGCCCTCTTTCAGATGCTCTGCCTCACAACAGGCTCTGAAAGAATGCAGCCATAAACTATGATCCTTTGAAAGGATGAGTCAATTAAATATTATCTTTTAAGTTGCATTCTCTTTTTGTCATAGTAACAGAAGGATGCTAATATAGGATATAACATGTTATGATATTTACCATTTTTAAAAGAAAAAAAAAACTTACCTTTTCCCACATGCCCTTTATTTATTATTGTGCTAACTTACAGAAAATACTCCCTTACTCTTTTCCATGTATTTTTACTCTATTGTTTGAAAGGGATTATGCCTTAGTTTTTCTTCTCTCATTGCTGAGACAAAATAACTGATGCCAAAACTTAAAGGGGAAAGATTTATTTAGCTCACAGTTTGTAGATGTTTCATTTCATAATCATCTGGCTCCAAGACAGTGTGGCATGGTACAAGGACATCACAGAGCAGAAATAGTTCACAGCAAACAGGCAGGTGAGATTAAGCTAGACTTGTCATGGCTCTTTCTATCCCTTATAGCTTACAAGACTACTGAGGGCAGGTAGCACTCACATTATTAATCCTAGTGCCCTTGATCCTAGCATTGCACTAAGAATCATTTCTAGCTTCACACACTCCAGAAAAAGTCACTTCTGAAAAATCCCACCTATGGTCATGTGAGGATTCAATGGGACATCCAGATACAAGGCACATCACACTGTGATTAGAGTATCATTTCTGACCCATCTTCAAATGTTCCTGCTAAAAAGCATTTGAAGATGGGTTAGATGTTCAGGTAAATAATGTTAAATATTCAGGTAACTAATAAACTTCACATTGTTAGGCTTACATCATCAAATAATTCATCTCTTTTCAACCATGTTTATTGAATATAGGCTGTAGTTGATACAGTTGATAATAAACTGCTATTGAAATGCCCTACTTGGATTTTGGGCATCACTCTTTAATTTATCCTTCCATCTCACAGTTGATCCTTTCCTTTATTCCTTCTGTCTCAACCTAGAAAGAACTACATGGGAGTATATCCCAGGATTCAGTTCATGAGTGCCTTGTACTGTCCACAAAATCATTCCAGAAGATCACACAGGGTCATTAGACTTAAGTACCATCTGTACACTGACAGTCCTAAAATTTATATCTTTTACTAGGCACCTGTATAATTGACTTCTCCTTGTGATGCCAAGTTGGCAACTCAAGTTTAACATACCCCAGAATAATTTTCTGAATTTTTCCTGAGCCTAGGCCCACCTATGTGCACTTTCACTAGGTCAAGGTCAATTGTAACCCTTATCTAACTTGTTATATTCAATGCAGCAGCAAATTTTACCTGCTCTACCTTAAATTTTTCTAGTTTTCACCATTATTGTTCTATGCCAAGGAATCAATGTGTTTTCTTTTGCTTTATTAGGGAGCCATCTCACTGGCCTCCTTCTTTCTGTTTCTGCGTCTGTAGCACACAACAGGCAATCTGATATTATTAATGAATTATTTGAATAATCTCAGGTTTGGTTAAATCCATCCAATAAAGTTAAATTTTAAAATAGACTTCCACACTGTTAAATTCTCCTATAAATCACCCAAAGATATAACCTCTGCTACTCTATCTTCTGTCATCATTTCTAGAACATTATGTCATACTCTTACTGAAGTACAATGCTTGAGCACCTTTAATATGTTAACACTGTGGTCCTTTGTGGATATCACTAAACCATGTAATATGAATCCAACAATGGCTTCTGTATTGCATGAGATGCTGGTTTCTGCTGTATTTTGGAACAGCAGTTAGTGCTTACTTTTTTTCTTTTTATTCTTGTTACTATCTTCTTCTGAATTTCTTATAACTTCTTAGTTATTGTTTTTCTTGTTTTTTTTCTTTAAACCAATATTGCATGTTTATATCTGGTGGCCTGCAAAACTAATTTGCGTGTTCTCCTTTAAGCCTCTACCATGTCACAGGCAAAAGGCCACTTGTTAAAAATACTGCAGACACAAGAATTCAAAAGATATATCTCTGAGACCTTATACAGGCAATCAAGATTGTAAATTTTATGATAATAAACAATCCCAGTAGTCTTAAAAATTAATCAACAAAATTGTATTCTCCTCCTCTATATTTCTTAGGGATCTGAAGCAATATGTGCTCATCTGAAGCCTGGCGACCTTGTAGACAGGATATCTCTTCACTTTAAATACTGCTCATTGCAATAGCAGGGGAGAGATGTGTGGGGATACTTCACACCAGCAATCACATATCCCATTATAATACCTGAAACTTCTGCTTCCAAATTATTGAGAGCTACACATGTTACTCCGTGCTACCACTAAAAAATCCTGCACATATGAACCTCCCATGTTCCTAAGAGAATAGCAAGAAGAATACCTAAATTATCACATTAAATGAACAACAGGATAAAAACAGTATCCCAGGGAGCCCAGCTGAACATGCAATGGTGAAAAAAAAGGAGAGTAATTGTTGTGATAAGTCCCTGTGTCTTCAACATTTGTTATACTTAAATACAATCAAGCATATCTTGAATATACAAATGGGAGAGACATAAATGGATGCTCAGTATAAATTTATGAATGTAGAACTCTGAAGCAAAATTTAAAAAAAAAGAAATAATATTGATTTATTAGGAGAAAGTCTGAAAAGTAAACAATGAACCTAAAAATTTGTTAATGTGCTTTTTTTATCCTAACAATATAATAAATTCTTTAAGTATAAAATTCAGTTTACTCTGTTTTTATAAAAAATGAATATAATGGGATCGGGTTCATATTGTCTCAAATATTGTTTTGGGGGAAAGGCGACATTATGATTCAAGTTCTCAGGTAACTATTTGCAAGGTTGGAGAAAAGATTATATATTTTCTTTTTTTAAACTCATTATTAACTTCATTGAAAATCCATAATAATTATAGCAAACTAAAAACTCTAGACAAATATTGAAATGTGAAAGATATAAGATGTAGACAGAATGAATTTTAGGAAAATATTTCTGAAATGAATATTTAGCATGAGATTAATAATAGATTGCACATTGTAAAAAATTATTTACAAACCTAAATTAATATCCTAATAAAACTGCCTGAAATAAACATGAATAACAAAGTGTTTATAGATCACTCATATAATGGTTCATTCAGGGCCAAAATCAAGAAACTTATATTCACATAATCAGAATTCTCAGAGTAGAATGGGGTAGGCAATAAATATTTAAATATTTTAAATTTCTGAATTTAGTTAAACTATAACAACATATTTCTTTAAAAAATGAACTTTTCATAAGATACAATAATAAAATCATGCCAAGATAGACAAAAATGAAATTGTCCAAAACTAATTTTAAAGAAAAAATCATTAAAGCATATATGTAGAAAAAAATATTAGCTATAGAAAAACAAAATTAATTAGTGTCTTATTCCAGATTAGGAAAAATGAGCAAGTGGGTAAGAAACTAGACTTATTTATCTAAAGGACTGGAAAAAAATCTGTCCTCATTGAATTTTATACTTAGCAAACATAGCTTTGAAAACTAAAAGTAAAATATTTTCCAGTAAAACAAACTCAAGATATTCTAATACCTACAGTCACGCATAGAGAAAATAACAAAGACCAAACTCCAGAAGCAAGAGAAGTTGCTGTGTGGCCCTGGAAAAAGCATAAAGAGCTCTCAACATGAGAGTTATGCAGGACTATGTAAAATAGAATTATATTAGACAAGCCCTTTTAAAAGTTCATTAAAGATTTCCACAAAACAGTATCAATCTTCTGTCAGGTTACATAAAAGATTGTATATTTTCCCAGGATCACTACTTTAAATGAAAGTTCAGGTTCCAATACAGGCTTTTGGGTTTTGTTCATCAAAGCCTTATTCAATAAGCTTAGGAAAAGCCGAAAGCATTTAGCGTCTTGAATTTCCTCCAATCTATTATTATGTGCAAAGATTAAGGAATGCACTTTTTAAAATCATTAGAAAGATAATGTATGAGGATGTGATCATTAGACATAAGCTTCTGTTTTTCATTTATGTATTTGTTGCCAAGTCTCACTACACAGCTCTGACTCAGTGATTCTCCTGTTTTCAGCCTTCCTATCGCTGGTATTACAGGTATGCACCACTGCATCCAGACTCTGTCACTGGCTTAGTGCACCCTGGGGATGGGGCCAGCAAGGCATGTGAGACTGGGGATCACACCCTGGTCCTTGTGCTTGCAGGCACTTAGTCCACTGAGATATCATGGGCCCCATAAACATTTTTAAAAGGTTATATTTTCAAAACTTAGCAATACATTTCTATGGGAATGTCCCTGAATTTTTTCACTTCAATAGTAGTCCTCAAACCAATTTTTTTAAGAAATTGTAAACTGTTTATTGTCATTTTTCCAAAGGGCTGACAGCTATAATGAATTGAAAAAATAGACATGCTGTGAAACTTCAAATCACAAACATTCCTGATTAAAGCCATACAGCCCAAAGGTAAAACTAAGCAGCTTCAGTAAACAATAAAATAAATGTTTTTGTTCAAATGAAATATCCAATTATCCCTTTGACCAAAACACTGACTGAGTTGAGAAAAGGATAATTCTTGAGTAAGTAGCAATGTAGTACAAATACTTGATGTTACACAATACCAAGGGGAAAAATCTGAAGTATTTACCATTGAAATATGCCAAATTGTTAAATCCTACAGTGCTCTGTAATTACTGTAGAGCTGGGCCAACACTTTGCACTGAAGAGATTTGTATCAATGCAGAAATCTTCTCATACAAAAGAATCAGTGAAAATGACCACATTCCTCAGGGGTTTAAATGAGACATTGTCAAGCAGGCACAGTCTATTTTCTTTTTCCTTGATGTGATATTTATTTTACAGATTCAATAATGTTCATCACAAGAGTTTGTCTCTAAACTATCTCAGATCAATCATTGCAAATGTGCCTTGAGCTTTGATTTCCACCTGACTCAGGATTGGGTGGGATTTTATAAGCCTAGGGCTATGTAGAAAAATGATACATTTGAACTGTAAAGTAAATTTTCATTCAAGAATTTCAAAACATTGCTATGAATCAATGTTCTCTCAAGTGTGTGATAGTTTACATTTAGTTCTTCAGGGACATAAAAATCATCCCTGTTGCAGAAGAAAATAATGGAAATAATGTTATAGTTATCACAATTGTAAAATATGTTGTTAAAAGACATAACTATGACTTATATTTTAAATTTCACAATTGTCTGTTTGTCAGCAATATTGGGTGAGTTATGAGTGCTGTGGCTAAGTATGGTGACCCATAAAGCAAGAACCACTAAATCTCAAAATACATTTTTTTTTTTTTTGGTGGAACCAGGGATTGAACCCAGGCCCTTGTGCTTGCCGAGGAAGTGTTTATTCCACTGAGCCAGCTCTCCAGCCCCTCAAAATACATATTTTTAGATAAAAATGTTAATTTTGAATACAAATTTATTGATGAAGCTACATTTAAATTATACAGAATTTTTTAGACTTGAGGTCAGGCCAGATAGCTCAGGGAACTAAAACGCCTGCTTAGGCAGAATGCAGGGGCCAGGGTTCTATCCCCAGCACCAGAAGCTCTGCTAAACCTGCCCTATTTGAGAGGACAAGTGAAACTGGGCATGGTGGGGTGCAACTGTAATCCCACCACTTGGGAGACTGAAAACAGGAGATCACTATGAGCCCAATCTAGATAATGAGACCCTATATACCCTGCACAAAATACATTAAAATAGGAATTTTTTAGACTAGGAGAAAGCATTATAATCTGCAGAATACTAAAGATGTTATTTACTGTATAATTAAAATTATAAATCAATTTACTTGATTCTGTCATTTTACAAATATGGAAGCTTGTACTCAGAAAACTAGAGTGATAGCCACCTTTGTGACAATTGGGGGGAAAAGTTTAAGGTTCTTGAAGCTCTTTCAATTCATTTTTTCATCAAGTAGAATGAGCATTGGTTCTGAGAATCAAAAAGTCTCAATAGACTTTAAATTCTAAAAAGTAAAACAGACCCTTTTCAGGTTTTCCCCTGACTATGGATGTAATTTTGTCTCAAATTTGGCATCTCCCAGCAAGCAATGTCCATTTTGACCACAAGCTTTTTGGATGCAGTGTAGTGAAAATGAAAAGATTAAAGGAACTGGAAACATTCAACAAATGCGCTTGGGCCATGTGAAGAATGAATTGCTAGCAACAATTTTTAAAAACCTTGAAATCTTTATAAATTTTTCATGTTTGATTTTCACAAATAAAACTAGATATTATGCAGTGAGCTCTTTTTCTTTTTGAAGAGGTATCCTCAGAGAATGTAAGTTCAGTTCATCAGATAACCTAGCTAGGTTCCTTGAATCCCCAAGTCCCTTGGTCTACAAAAAAGATTTCTAGTCTATAATTTGATAAACTGAACAAGTTTTCCCTGTAGAAAGATTATGCCCCACGAAGACAGATATTCTGAATCTTAAGCCACATTCCTCTCCGATTTTAAATCACCTGCCATTCTGGCTTATTCACCTAGGAAGAGAATATAAAAAAAAGCAGAAAAAATTTTAAATCCTTATTGTTGTGTGATAAACTTTGTTGTTTGTTTTTGATAACCTATTTCTCTTTAGTGTCAAAAATAGATTTCTGTGCTTAACTGATATGTTTTATGTGTATTGTGACATACATTATCTGATTTTTAACTTAAGAGCATTACTGTAATAATCATTTTTCCTCTTTGGTAGAGAAGAAATTAAAGGTAAGAGAGACTCAGTAAGTTCTCCTATGTAATACAGTGGGCCAGAAAGTGAATAATATGTGGGGTAGAAAGTGAAATCATGTGTCTGGAATCTTACTCACATTGTGGTAATCCCACCCACATAGTGTTCATGGAATATAATCCAATTATGCTTTTTACAAATTAGATTCATAAAGAATAAATTATACATTGCAAAAAATGAAACATTGAAAATTAAAAGCAAGCTGCAAAGGAATAATTTTAGTATATACCCTCTTACGTGTAAAAATGTTTAACAGGAAAGAAAAATTTGCATTCCTGGGAGCATAGCGAAAAGGCTGGGAGCTTCTGAGTCAATCTGTAAACAGCAGCTATTGTAGGTGTTTTATTGGAGGAAAGAATATCATATTTTATATCCTTTATACAACTCTTCACTGTTTAATCATTTGAAACCTGAATTATTTTAAATTTTTTAAAAAAACTTTACATTTTAAATTTTTCACTAAAATCAAACCTAACTTGTTTGATGCAAATGTACCACATGACACTATAAGTGAAATAAGCTCAAATTATTTCTTAAAATCATATATTTGAGGCACACTGTAAATCAGTGGATACTCACATACACATTCAAAGCAATTGCACCTCTTGATCCATGTACTTCTAGTAATAAAACATCTAGACAATGTTTGGATAGTAACAGATGTTTCCTTAGGGTTTCTCACTATTACTACTCAGTGGGCAGACAGAAAGGATAGATATTTTTCTTCAGTTAATGTACTTATCAAGAACATTAGAGAAGGTTTTGGGGAAATAAATTAACACTGGGAACATTCACATATATTCAACATGTAGCATTAAACATCTGTAATTAAGCTTCACCATGTCTTTGTCTAAGAAATGAAGATGGGCATGGTTCAATTTCTTTCTGAACATTTTAAATCATATTTTAAAATTAGAAAACAATTATAGAACTCTCAAAACACTAAAAAATGAACACAGAATCCAATCTGACTGAGTTTTCATCAGGTATTTTATCATCTTAATAAAAATTGTATGCTTTTAACTCATTGAGCAAATAGCAACATATATATGCTGTTATATATGTATATTAAATTACCATTCCTTGAGTATTTGCTTCATTCTATATTCATTGGAATTTTTTACACTACAAAGATATTCACAAGACAGAGCCTGTGACAGAAATGAAGCCTAATAGAGAGAGGATGAAAGGTCAGACATAAGGGTGCTGGGGAGATAGCTCAGTGGAGTAAATGTTTGCCTGGCAAGCAAAAGGTCCTCAGTTTGATCCCTGGTATCAACAAAAACAAAAAAAGAAAGGACAGAGAGAAAAGGATGAATAGAGAAAAAAGGTAACAGAAACAAAGATATGTGTTGTAGTTCAAGACCATAAAGAGGAATATATTATACATTGTAGAACGGAGCTGTTCATATTAATTGAATTAATTACTTTAGGTAACACTTTTACAATATCTCTAACTTTTTACATTGTCCATTACAAAATTTCTATTTATAGAACAATGAGGAATTAGGAAAAAAAATCACATGAACAGTGTTTTAAAAATCGACAGTATAGCTGCCCACTGAAAATATGTTACCCAACACATGTGATAACATTCTCAACATGCTAAAGATATGGACACAATGTGAATAGTACAGTCCCAGTTTGATTTAAATCTATGTATGACAAAAAGCCACTACGAAAACAATATGCAATGTATTAATTATTGAATTTGTCCTGCTAATTTGATTTGAAACTGTCTCATTGCTATTTGTTCTTCAATAAAATAAAAATAAATAAATAAAAACAAAAAAATGAAAACATCCATGGACAAACATTTAAAAAAATCCATGTTTTAAAGAACATGAATACAAATATAAGCAGTGGTTATTTCGAGGTTATATAGGTCTAATATTAAAAATTAATGAAAATAAATATGTATAAGTTCTTTCGCCTTCTTTGTTACAAAGTAGCAGAGAATTTAAGTTTTCCTACTTTGCAAGTTTAACTTTAAAACAAAAGCTTACAGTTCATTTATGTTTTGGGCAGCATGTATTACTTATTAAGACAGAATAAAATGTGAATATCCTTCTAAAATCTTTATTCAGAAGGGAAATCTATGCATGCTTATAAAAAATCAATCAGCTATACTATAAGAGGAATATATATGATAAAGTGAAAATTTTCTGAAATCTGGACCTTTTGCCTGATATTGAAATGGTTGTGAGAGATTTTTAAAAATACTGGTAGTGGGCTGGGGAGGTAGCTCAGTAGAACAAGCACTTGCCTAGTAAATGCAAGGTTCTGAGTTCAACCCCCAGTACTGCAAATAATAATTAATAATAATAATAGCAATAATAGTTGATAGCTGGGTTCCAATGCCTGGAGATTCTGATTTATTTATCATACTGTATGGATACATTAAAAGAACTGTTGATGATTTTATTATATAGACATGGTTTAAAAACATTACCTTAACATGTTATTTTGTAATCATTTTTTTTTTTGTAGTTTTTTAGAGAAAGGTCTACAGGGTGATCAGGATCTCATTACTAGTTCTGAGTCCTAGGGATTCTCCTATTTACAGTCTTCCTCGCTGTGATTACAGATGCATGCCAAGACACTCTCTCAGTTGCCATCCCTGGGGTGGGGCCAGCACAAATATTTTATTTTGTAAAAGTAAACCCCATGTCAAATTTGAGCATTTCTCTTGATTAATAAATCTGCAAGAAGGAATGAAATTTATTGTACCATTTATCCCATGTCATGTCTCAATCTGCCAAACCATCAGTTTCTTGCATATTTTCCATATCTTCTTCCCTTTTAAAATATGTTCCTCTCTGAGCCACTTCATAATCACACAGACAACACACACGCACACACAAATTAAAGCACTTCTTGCAGTGACCGTTTGCCAGTATCTTTCACATCATATCAAAATATTTAACTGAGATCCTTCTGCTTGTGAAGCCCTGAACATGTCGTACAATCTCTGTAGCCCAAGGCCACCCACCTCTCAAATTCATGAAAACACACTTTTCCTTCAATTAGAATATTTTTCAGTTCACTTATTAGCTTTACATCTGTACATGCGCTTGTTATCCTGATATAAATAGCTTGAAGCAGAACTGTAGGTGCGTGAAATAAATGTCTTTGGTAAGCTCTATTTTTCACTTATAACAAGCCTAAAATCTCTGTGTTGATTATTTCCTAAGTCATGAAGTAGATTCTTATGGAATAATGATTCTGTAGTGTATAAAATAGTAAGGTTAGACAAAGAATATCAGCTTCCCCTTCTCTTGTAATATTTTACACCTTAGCTGATAAAAATTACTGAGATGTATCTATTATTTCACCTCTTGGACAAAGGAGATACCGACTACTGAAAAGGCACTGTCTCGGATACTTTCCACTCATTGCTGTGACAAATAGTCGACACTCAAAATGAAGGAAGGAAAGGTTTCTGTAGCTCACAGTTAGTGCAGCTTTCAGTTCACTACTCTGCTGGCTCTCAGGCAGAGGAGGAGGAGCAGCTGTAGTGTCTGTCAAGCCTTTCTGTCTTCTTTCCATGCCGACTGCGAAGATGTGGATGCAAGTTCTTTCAAAGTGGCACTGCTGCATTGATCAAGCACCTCCCTGACGAGGTGCACAGCAGCCTTGCTCAGCGCCTTATTGTGCCTTCCACGTGCTGAGTCATGCTGGGGCAGGCCCTTCCCGCCCTAGGCTAGGGAATCCCCGAGTAGATCCAGCCAAGCTTCCAACATTGCAAGTTGACACAACACATCAACCACCACAGGCACTTTCATCAACAGGCCTCTAAGCCTATTACATACAGATTTTTCATGAAACACAGAGCAGACATGAGCAAAGGTGAGCAACTGACAGAATCTTCAGAGTCCTTATTGAGAAACTACAGCACAGAAAGGCAAATAGATTTGCTAAAGATCATACAGCATTCAACTATAGTTGTAGGTAAGAGCTAATGCAAAAATCTAAAGTAAGTCTTTGTAGGTGAGAATTTAGTTTGGCAATAACCAGAATCTTCAAGATTTTAGGAATTATCTTTAAAAAATATTTCATGGATTTTTTTTCTAACCAGCTCAGCCCACCCTGAGGGCAGGGCTGGGGCAGCAATGTGGTGCTGGGGATGGATCCGCCCTGCCCTGTGCCTGCCTAAGCTTGCTTACACAGGTGCTTTAGACCTCTGAGCTCCCTCACTGGCCTCTTAGCTGACTTTAGATAGATTCTACCAATAACTTTTTTCTTTATTATTTGCCTGAGCTCCAATGACAAAGTAATAGTGGTTATTTTTTTCTAATGTTGCATGTATTGCTGTACTGTACATTCACACATAAATAAAGCATTAAAAATCATAACACATTAAGAATTTGTAAATTCCTTGATTTAAAATATGAAAAATAATTATATTTTACTGTAAGATTTTTCATTAATAGGCGGCATCATATAAGCACGTTCTTTTCTCTAGTGGCAGTGGGTAATAAGCAGCCATAGTTGTATTTTCAAACCTTTGTGGGTGAAAGAAGGAATACATTCTGCTTCTATGTCCAAATAATCTTAAACAGAGCACTTTATGGTCCAGCATGCAATGATGCCAGTAATCTTGCTATAATTTTGTTTTCATTGAATATATGCACTGACTTTCTTATAGATAAATGCATTTTTTAAATTTAAGTAACATAGAGCTTTACTGCCATTTCATAACTTGCTTACACAACTTAAAATTTAAATTATATTATTTCACTCATTCTTTCATACTTTTACACATACACAAAATGTCTCCATATGAGGGATGACAAAATGATAGTATATTTTAAAATTAATAGTTTCTTATCATGTGGATAATTTAAGACATTAACTTTGTAATAAATACAGATTTCGTATATGTTTTATTACCTTATTAGGATGTAACTTACTAAGTTATATAGTCACCTAATCTATGTTTAGAAACTTGTTTTGTCTGTTACATTGTCACACACAGTTTTGAGTTTTATGAAGCTCACAGAATAAATGATAGAATTTAGGAGTGAATGAATAAATGGAGATAAGCACTTTAAAATAATGTTTTTTGAATACTAGAAAACTTTCTTAAATCGTCATGGGAAAAAATCTGTGAATACAGCCAGAAAATAATTGATAATTGTTATCTAAGTATAAGCCACCAATTCAGTAAAATTAAATGGAGATATACGCCACTGTCATTGTAATTAATGTGCTATCCAAAGTTCAGTAGTCTTTAAAATTTAAGTTTTAATAACTATTTTGTATAAAAATGTCAATACTTAGCATATTTTCTGAAATAGCAATACATAGAGAAATTAATAGGGAGGTTTCTGCAAATTTCCATGGCTCTTGTTGTTATCTAATCTCATCATAATATAATACCAGAGATAATTCAAAAGGCTGAATTTTCTACAAATATTTTCTCTGATTTTTTTTGAAACATACATACTCATATTACACATGGAAAAAAACCACAAATACTTATATGGCTGAGTGTTTTTGCACGTTTATCATTTATTTATTAATTCACATTTCATTTGAATAGTCTCTAAGTGCACAGAAATTCTTGTTATTGAGTTTTTGGTCAATAAACTCAATGAACTTCTTAAAGAGAGGGAGTAATAGAATAGCCCTACCAATGAATGAAAAGTTTAGATTTGGATTTGTCAAAAGGAAGAATTATTAAGTATATAAACCTAAGACCTATGACATATTACTACACTATAATGACTCCTATTACATTCTTGTTACTATCCATGTCACAGTGGAGTAAAATGGAAAATATGGGACTTAGTGAAATTTGCCAAGGTGAAGTAAGTGCAGATAGCATTTAAATGTTTATAACTTCTTTTTCATCTATAGTTAGAATGCCCTTCCAAACCATGTCTTTGCCGAGGAGTACTTTTTCATTTTTCAAGATTCAGCTCAAGCTTAACCTATGCTTTTACAACTCAGTATTCACTGCTCCTTGTGTGCATGGACTTTTAAAAGCTTTAGTTTACTTTTCATTTAGCAGTTCTATAAATATTATTTTTTCAAATTAAGAACATACTAAAAAGGCATTTGTGCTGTTCATCATATTATACCTCAGTCATTTCTGTGCTCATTTTCAACCTTTGAAAATATAAAATTTCTCATATTTGTATTCAACTCATAGCTAATGAGAAAATAAGTTAAAAGCAGTTTGAACAATATTTGAATAAGTGAGTGCTTAAAGATAATTTAATAAAAAAGTGTGAGGAAAATAACACTGGATTAAATAGATTAACATTAACATTTAACAGCAAATTTAATATTAACCTATGACACTATATATTAGTTATAAATATTTCTATGGAACAAGCATCTAGAATTCAATATTAGTTCGCTAAGTGGTAGTCTATAAACATAATTAAAGGAGGTTTAAACAAAATATACTACCTAATACTTGAATAAACCTGTATCTAAACATGATGTTGAAAATTTATATGCCAGAATTTTGTCTTTTCCACAGTGAACTGTTATACCAATGAAGTTGCACATAAAATTAATGTTTGTTAAATAGATAAAAAATCAACAAAGTTTAGAAAAAATAATATATCTATACTGAATTTCTTCATACATAATGAAAATTATATATTTCATTTTATAAAGGGAAATGAAAGAAGTATAATATAAAGGGATAAACTAATTGGTAATTGTTATTTAAACATAAACCACAGTACGATTAAATGAAGATATATATACACAATTTAAAATGCAATTAGTTTTTTCATATTTATTTTCTTGAGAAAGAAGTAGCAATGAGACAGTTTCAAAAGAGGTCAGTATGACAGTTATCATAATTAATACTGCATAGTGTTGTCTTTGTAGTAGTTAGAGTTCCAGATGCAGACATGATTTCTTGTCTAAACATTATTCAAAAGTTTTTTCTTATTGAACTAAGAGAAAGTAGCTGTATATCTATGGTACCTATTTTGTATATACAGATATGTATTATTTCCACTACATAATGGTCCTTCATTTATATCCTCTTTTTTGATGTGTCAGAGATGGGCATTCCGTTGCTATCCATATATTGTAGGTGCACTACTATTACAGACTCCTGGACTCTACTGGATTACTTTGCTGAGTGCAATTAGTTTGAATCAAAAGTTAACAGACATTCTTCATGTTTAAATTTTAATAACTATTTTATGTAGAAACATCAACATAGCATTTCTTCTGAAATGACAAATCACAGATACAGTAATGGCGAGAATTTAGTAGACAAATTGATAACTCTAGTACATCCAATTTCTTGTCTTCCCTTTCCTATTCCCATTTGCTTCTAGTGTTATTCTGGTGTATTTTTTGCTTCTCTGTGAATCCTCCTTATTTGGTGATGTGTTTTTTTGTCTTCCATAAAACTTCTTGCCCAGTTTTACCAAATTTCTGGAGGTAGAAACTTTTTCAGTATAAATACATGAGCCCAAAAGACCTATAGCAATATATATTATAGTTTTGATTTATTAGTATTACATATAACAACTGGTTTTCTTGATTCCTATATTATCTACCCATGGCTATGCATGTTTTTCCTTTTTCCTTTCAGTTTCTTTACTTTACTTAAACATCCTATAGGATTTCATCTCAGTAATATACTACATTATCTTAATTTATTATACTTCTACCTGTGGAACAAAGATGGCCTAAAACATTTTCAAAAGAGAGACGTGTGATGGCAATTACCTTTTCTACTATAACCTCTCAGTGGCACAACTCAGCCTCCTGTTTGATTCCCATTAATCATATGGAGAGGCAAATAACCAGCTTGTCGCATTTGTTTCCATGGGAGAGCTTGTCTGGAGATGAAAATTAGTTGGTCACTAACTTCCAATATACCTTTATACTCACGTTTGCATATTGCACTGACTACCGCTGGGTACGTCAAGAGGACATGAAAGAGACCATTTGCTCAGAATCACAAACAGGAAATCATGGCTTGTATCTTAGAGTTACCACCTTCCTCACTTTTCTTTAAGGTTCATCAGACAAGAAAATCAAGCATGGGAATCAAGAAAGTATGACATGATGATATGAATGTAGGTAATGATCAGAATATACTAAGGGTTTCTGCTTAAATCATTTGCTTTTTAAAGGAAATTTTGATATTCCTTAATTCAAACAAAATATAAAAATAGTGACAGGAATAGCAAAACGAAAACTATAGACCTATTCCCACTTGAAGTTTTTATACATTGAGTATTTTAAATAATTTCTTAAAATAATTTCCTTATTCCTGGGTTTACTGAGGAGGAAACACAGTGCCTGATGTGTGCCAGGCAAATGGGCAGCTTTTGAGCTAAATGTCAAGTTCCTTAAAGAGCTACATAAATACACAGTGTCAGGTGTTACTGTCAAGTACTTTCATGACTGACTACAATTTTCATGGGCAGAGTACAATCCAACAACATATGCCTTTGTTAAAAGTAGAGATCTAGTAACTACTAAATAAAATCAACTATCTATGTCTTTGTACTATAAAAAGCTAATAAGCATTCACAAAGGGAGAATTTTCCATGTTCTTTTAATTATTTGGGGAAATTCAGGGCATGCATGTGAAGAGTAGAGCATATATATAGAGGGATACAAATGGGAAGGCAGAAAAACAGAAATACTTTTTTACTTAAAGTCCACAATAAAGAAGATACTTAGGTAAGATTTATGTCTTAAGCAAACTTTTACAAGAAAAATTTAGATTGATTTCCCTTCTATTCTACAGTAAAATGGTGAATAGTTGATTATCATAAAATAAATCTTTCAAATACTTGGAAACAGTTAAGTACCCTCTCAGCTTTCTTTCCACAATATAAAATTCCTTATAAACTAACTTATGAATCATGCACATACCTTCAGAACAAGCACAGTACATAAATTAACCATTTCCCATGAGGAATAAACTCATGCTCTTTTAAAATATATGCAACACTTTCAATTTACGACACTTTCCCTGCAAGAGTACATGGGGATCCGCACATATATCATTGTAATAGCAGTGCTTTGTTTACTTTAAGCATCTTTATATAAGGAATGTAATATCATTTAGAGATGAATACACTCTACAACTTTTCAGGGAAAGGAAACATCTCTGAATTTAACAGGAGAATTAGTGTTTTGTTTGAGACTATTTGGGAATTGAGAACACAATTCCAGAGTATAAAAGCAGAACAGATAAAGGAAAGAATGGTTGAAAGAGAAAGGAAAAACAAAGGAAGTTGTCACAGGAAAAACAAATATTTTCCTTACTCTTCATGACCATCCCAACCCTCCCCAGGGGAACAGTCAAGGCATGCTCATTCAGCAAGTGCTTCATAGCTCTTGCACCCCAGCCCTAACCTCTTCTCTGAATCCTCTGTCTTCCCCTTTTGGCAACAGCTGTGATTTCTAGATCTTCTCATAGATCTTCTCCAGAGCTCAGTATCTCTCTCCATTTATATCCCATTGCTTTTTTACCTTTTCACTGTGTGACCTCACATAGATCTTCTCCAGAGCTCAGTATCTCTCTCCATTTATATCCCATTGCTTTTTTACCTTTTCACTGTGTGACTTAGGATATGATTCCTTGTACCTTGCTAAGTCCAACCAAAGGGCATGGCTAAATTGTTGTTTCACTGAAGCACCAAATCATAACATCTTTCTTTAATTTTTGCCTGAAAAAAAATTTCCTTTCCTCTAATGCATTGAGACATCTTTCCTGAATACTGTGAGTTCCTCCTACCTTTTGGAATGATCCGTTTTTATCTTCCTTCTACTTTCAAGGTCAGTCCTCTAACTCTCTGGCTCAGCCTTTCATTGCCCAGATCCTGTATTTCTCACAAAGGACATTTCCCTTCTCTGTCTTCTCCATAAGGAACTCATATTCTTCAGTGACTTTAATCCTTGCTTATTGGACAAGGGAGATAGTTCAGTAGAATAAGCACTTGCCTGGCTCTCACCAGGTCCTGAGTTCAATCTCCAGTAATGCAAAAATAATAATAAAAATTTTTAAAATCCTTGCTAATTATTGGGCAATAAAGTAAAAACAAATTGAATTTTAGAAAAAGTGGAAAGGTGTTTGTTTATCAGACATTATATGTTCTGATTAACAAGCTAAAACTTGTTATCTGTGATATAGATTAATAGAAAAAAAGATCATCATCGGAACTACGGACAGCTAGACTTTTAGAAGGGGTATTGAACCCATGGAGAATGAGTGTTTGATGCTGTAATGAATTGTTACAAATTGAATGCTATACAATGAAACAAAACAAAACAAAAAACATTCATGATTGCACAGATTGGTGGGCTAGAGGTCTAATATGTACAGCTCTCACAGGACCAAAAGTAAAGTATCTACAAGGTGTGTGTGTATGTAAGTGTGTGTGTGTGTGTGTGACTGAGTGTGTGTGTGTGTGTGTGTGATTATTTTATGATTTGCTTATTTGGATTATTTGCAAGATTCAGAGTTCAATTTGTTTCAGTTGTTCCAATTTTCTAGCTTTCAGTTGTGGGATGGTAATAACCATTAGGAATACCCACATTGTTTGGCACATGTTCCTTTTATTTTTCTTAAGATCCAGCCATTGGAGATGAACTGCTTCTCATTTTTCATATACCTGGTCCACTAAGAACATCATGCTTTTTAAGAACACATATGAAGCAGCTGGGGAAATAGCTCAGAGGTGCAAGCATCTATTGATAAGTGCAAGGTCTTCAGTTCAATGCACAGTACAAAACAACAACAAAACCATAACTACAAGGAGCCATCCCAGATATTTTATCAAATATACAGTTTGCAAAGAATGTATCCACACTTCAGGAAAAATAGCATGCTTTTTTCAAAAATGTTGCTATACTCCATCAGGGTACCCAAATGGATGTTATATATCACAGAAAATCCACTACATTGCAGACCTGTAGAGAAAAAATTGAAAATGCATGTGCAGCGATTGAAATGGACCAAATTTGTTCAAGTAGCAGCAGCAGTTTGCTATACTAATAGATGTCTGGAAGCAAATAGCCACCACGTTGACCACCTCTTATAATTGTAGAACCCAAAAGTAACTTATATTAATCTCACGATGTCTCAACAACTTTGGAGTATTAAACTATTTCTACAATTTTTATTTTCCCAAAGTATGCACACATTTTTAGAGAAATATGTTTTCCAGAGATAAGAGCAAGGACTTCTTTGAGGACAGGGATACATTGTATTTCAAATTCATCTGTCAAGTATTAAAAAAATCATTATGAGAAACTCCATGTATTCATGTGAAAATTATGACATATTTGTGAGCTTGAAATATAGAAGATGAGATAATATTCTGTAAGCTCCTTGAATACTATATAAACATGTATTTGATAAAATGATGAATAATTAAGAAAAAATAAAATTAATACTAAATATTTGTAGCATGTGTTTTATTTAAATGGAAGTATGGAGGTAAACCCTTTTAAATGAAGCAAAAACAAAAGCACAAGGGCCTGAAGTTATAGTTAAGTGATAAACTACTTGGCTACTGTATGTCAAACCCTGGATTAGGTTACAAAACAATAACAATCACATGTCCTTTAGAAAATAAGTTCACTAAAACACAGAGAAAACAGGTGACAGGTGAATATATATGGTTAACTGTCTGAATAAACAGAAAACTCTCCTCAAAATCATAATAACCCATTTAACCTTCAATTTCATTGAAATAAAAATTTAAAGTTTACTTTTGAGCATAACTCCCTGTTTAAATTTAAAAGTTGGGATAATTATAAAGCTTCATGAGAATACAGTTTTCAGTGTTCTTTTATATACCACCAGAAATGACATACCTTTTTGAAAAGAGAAAAATTCTTTCATACTGTGTTTTCATTTCAAGGACCTACACTGGAGACATCGTCTCATCAATGAGGGACATAATTTATGTCCAAAAGTGCACTACATTGTAAGTTTCAAATAGAAGACAATAAACTAATAAGGAATCCTCATGTTCAGAAACAGGGTATGTCCCCCAGTGCCCTTTCCCACATGAGGTTTTCCCACACACATATAATCAGCCTTGGACCAAAATCAAATTCAGTCACCTGGGTGGCTTCAATGTCCTCAGACCATATTATTAAAGAAATACAACTATACACATGTTAGTGTTTGAATGCTGGAAAGTACACTTGCAGTTTTCCATCACTGTGGTTTGTATTGACCAATTTCTTTTTGAATTCTGTTAACACGCAGAAAACCTACCTGACTGAGCTGGAAGGGAGATTGTCTCTTTGGAGCCCAACATCATACTACAAACTACTTTAAAATGTTTATGGAAGTAATAAATCATTAATTTAAAATGTGTCTTCATTACAAAAGCTTGAATGTTCTTGAAATGTCTGAGAAACACTTGAAGTCCTGAATACATAAAACATCAAAGCTAGTCATTTTATAAATAAAAATCATTAAACTTTAATCAAAAGAAAATTTCTTCAATGTAGACCTCTAAATGTTTTATTATCCGATATTCAGTGAAGGGTTTGCTCTTTTTGATGGTCTTATCCTCGATGCCCTACTTGTTCTATTTGCCTTAATCTCAGATACCATTTCATATGTGGGTAAAATTGATTTTATGGGATGAGAATACTGTGCCAGCAACCAGGCAAAACTACAGTGCAAATAGGGGAGCCCGTCTATCTGAAATTTCTGTTCTCAATTTACATTATTTCTGAATTACACTAAGAACACATCTTTCTACCTCTAAGAGAGAAATTTGGGTAAGATATTTTAAGATGAGATCCTTCTTTACAATCCAGGTGCATTATGAAATTTCACTAGATTTCTCTGGTAGGAAGGAACTACTGAACTAGGTATGCTTTTCTATTTCAAATTAAAAAAATAACATTTGGTCTGTAATTCTAGAATAATTCTATTTTATTATTAAGAATCCAGATCAGAAGAGCTTATTCCATTGAGCCATCTCCCTGGCCCCAGCCTAATTAGTTTTAGAAGTGAGTGCAGGCACTCATAGGAGAAGCCAAATGAGTTACATGTAAGTCCTCTGTTTCTCAATGAAGCATAGATATCCAACTTAAATGTCATATACATGTATATCAGTATTTTAAAATTAAATAAATGGACAGCAGGATATTATGACCCATATCCTAATATCCTGGGATAGAGGATTAGAAATAAACAGAAGAGGAAAGTTTAGCAAAATCAGAGACATAGCAAAGTAGAGTTGAATATATAAGTAAGATCTCATAGGTACAAAAATGTACTACACAAGTAAGATTACTTATACAAATGTTTATACATGAGATTATAATACATGCATATTCTTTTCTCTCAGTTAAGAGGGCCTAACAGGAACAATACTTTCTCACTATTCTCACTACAGAGACAGTGGGCTCTCCTAGAGCCCACAGTTAAAAGGAAAAAAGTTTATTTGATTCACAATTTGTAGCATGGCCAAGGGGTAGCTAAGAGATGAAACATTTCATGGCAAGTCAGAGTAGGCAGAAGGTAGCAAGCAAGTGACAAATCACTACACTAATTCTTTCTGTTCCTTATATTGCACAACCAAGGTGAAGTATACTAATGCTTCCCAGAAATATTCCAAACCTATCAGTGGTTTAATTTAGTGACTATACGCACTTGATTCCAGCATCACATATTCTTGAGCCAGTTACTCCAGAAAAGCCCCATATGTGACCATATTAAACTGTGGTTGTCACCTAGGTACAAGCCATAATAAACACCTAGCAGCAACAAGCATAAATCTAGGACTCCAGTCTTAGCTTCTCCAATAGCAGGAGCCAGAGCTCCTTGTACAAATGTTTAATTCTATGCTAAAATATGCTAAAATACTTGATAGCATAGGAGAACATAAAATTACTAAACATCAAACAAAATACAAGCAAAAATCCACAAAGTTGTGCATCAAAGGACACAGCAGTCAACAGAAAAAATTTTCAATAGCCATAGCTAAAATAATCCTCTCACCAAATGAAAACAGTATTAGCCTGCAACTCAAATTACATAACAAATATTTATACTAATGTAGATGGATTAATTAGTTAATTAGCAGAAGGTATAATCTGATGTTTGCTACAAGAGAGTCACAAAGCATCTACAAAAATACTCCTCACTGAAAGGATTTAGAGAACAACTACAGTCTTTAAGGTCTGTATAAGGACTTCCTCCTAAATAATATTTCATTGGAAGGAGAAAATGTGTAATTTAGCTGTGAAGAAACCTCATGAATAATACATTGGCAAAGAGTGAATGTATTAACCATTGACAGTCATAATGATAATCTATATACTCATGATACTATGGGTTGATAACAGTACATAAATTTATAGTTTTTGTCTATAAGCACATGGCCCTGATCTGATCCCAAACTATTTAATGGAGAAACTTTCTAAAAAAGACCAGCACTCAAACCTATCAATATAAACAATAAAAAGAAAAGGGTGAAAAATGAAACTGTTAAAGTCTAAAGCAGACCAAGAAGATACAGGGATTGAATGTAGTTGAGTATCATACCTACATGGTGTGATGGAATACACAAAAGAGGATAAATATGCCATCTTAATATTAGCTATTAACACTGTGATGGAGCAAACTGAGTAGGTAAGGAAGACGGAAATTCGTTATCATCCTTATATCTGTTCTGAAAAATCTGAAACTATTTTAAGTGAAAAATTTATTTTGAATGGAGTATAAAACTTTCTAGGTAATGTAATGGTTCATGTGTTAAATCTCATTTTGCCTATGTAAGTTCATCAGAATTCAGTCCCAGTTCTTCTGCTTATTAGCTGTGTAATTTTAGGAAATCCATCACACTGTCAAAGCCTCACTATCTATATCAGGATAATGGGAATAATAACACTTGTGTCATAGAATATTTTAAGGATTAAACAAAATAAATCAAATTGAGAAATAAGTATCAGGCACAAATGGAGAGAAGTGCTCTTTTAATGGAGGGGCACCATTATGTTTATTATAATTTACTCCCTGTTTATAATAGTGTGATTTGTATAACTGAAACAAATGGAAGGGCAAAGTAGCAGAAAAATCTAATAAAAAGCAGTCCAAATCCTTCCAATAGCTCTTAGAATCCAGGCCATTTTCTAACCTGGGTTTCAAAGTAACATAAAACTAAGAATGAATGCTAAATGAAACCTGGTCATGTTATAATAATCCCATTTCTGTTTGGGAAAATAAACAGCCTAATTAGAGAACATTTGCAATGACCAATTTCCTTTTCTTAGAAATCTAGGTTAAAGGGCTCACTTAGTGGTTTTTAGTCATACAAAGGAAAGCATTTTTCCCCTTCTGATAAATTGTGTGACTCAAAGGTCAATAATGGTATCATGTATCACAGAGTCCTTTCCTGTGCCTCACAGTGCCTGAGGGCACCCATTCTAATGTGATCTGTCAGGCTCTACCTAACAGATTTAGTACTTACTTGTAATATATTAATAGCTTCATTTTTACATTTGCTTTCTTCTCAAATAGCACTAAGAAATTAATTGCTAGCTCAATGAGTAGAGAATGGAAACAGATTGTTGAGCATGAATTACGATTATGAAAATAGCATCAAGACTATAGTTTTGAGTATGATAAATAAGAGATAAATTTCAAAGAAATTGAGGAAGCAGCCTAGATGGTTTTACCATTATAATGGAATATAGAAGATTTTCTAAAGTGTCTTAAACTGCAGGAAGAGTTGCCATAGTATTAAGTACAAAATTCCAATCTACTTTAAACATGTAAAGATTCCTTTTTATTTCATTCTAAAATATAGCAGTAAAAAAGTCAAGAAAAAAACAATACCTACTTAATCAATATGAAGAGAAAGAGAAGGAAACCTTGGATGAGGAGCACCAATGATCTTTGCTCTACTTACAAACCACCACTCAAGTCACTTTATATTTCCAAATTTGCAGGCTTTTTAGAATCTATAGGTGCCAGGGAGATGGTGGAATAAGTGCTTCCCTGGCAAACACAAGGGCCTGGGTTCAGTCCCTATTTCTGCAAAAAAAATCTACATCAGAAAAATATTATGAAAATTAATCATTATACAGTGTCTTGGAAATGATACAACAAAATGAAACTCAAATATTACTGCTTACTGCATTACATTTGAATCAAAATTCAACCACTTAATCATTACATGCCTTTAAAGAACTAATTTTGCCATCCAGACTCTTCATTCATGCATTATAATTAATAACAAGTGAGAGAAGAAAAAAATAACAATATGAAAGGAAGAAGTTAAATTATCATTATTTGAGGATAACATGATGCTCTAGACTGAAGACCCTGAAAACTCCACCAAATACTTAGAGATTTAATATCCAAATTCAGTATTATTCATGAAATAAAACATAAAACTGACATGTAAACAGCATCTTTGCACATAAGCAAAAATATTTCACAAAGAGAAAATTTAAGTAACTACATGTATCATTATAACATTTAAGACATGAAACACTTAGGAATTAAACACAGTCTGTGAAAAATCTGTAGAGTGAAAATTATAGTATCTGAAAATAGGAAATCAAAGAAGATATGAGAAAGTGGAAAGATATCCCTTGGTCTTTCATAGCAAGAACCAACATAGTAAAAAATGGCCATACTCACAAAACTTGTATACAAATTTAATGTAAGCCCAATGAAAATAACACTAGGATACTTCACAGGCCTAGAGAAAGCATTCCTAAAATTCATTTGGAAACAGAATAGACCATCAATAGCTAAAGTAATTCTGGGCAATAAAGACAAGTGAAAATGTATCGCAGTCTCAGACCAGAAATCATACTGCAAATCTTCTCTAATATAATCAGCTTGGTATTGGAAAAAAATAGGCCTCAGGTTGATTTAAATGGAAGAGAAGATGCAGACACAATTGCAAAAACACCCAGCCACATTATATTTGACACAGGAGGTGAACATTTCCACTGGAAAAACAATAATCTTTTTTTAATAAATAGTGCTAGAAAAACTGGCCCTATGTATGCTGAAGAGAAAACTAGACCCCGTGCCTATCACCATTCAAAAAACTGAAGTCAAGATGGACCAAAGTTCTAAACATTGAAATAGAGACACTGTATTCACTGGAAGAGAAAATAGGCTGAAATCTTGAAGATGTGAGTAAGCATAGATGTCACGAACAGAACACACACTACAAGGGAAATAATATGAAGAATCAACAAGTGGAATCACACAGTATTAAAAAGCTTTTTCTCAACAAAAAAAAGAGACTAATACAGTGAAAACACAAACAATAGTGTTGTAAAAATATGTTAACTAACTTTATCTTATCCAAAGGTCCTATCTCTACAACACATAAAGAACTGAAAAAAATCAGAACCCCCAAATTAAAGACAAAATCCCAAAATGGGCTTCTGAGATAAACATTTTTTTCAGATGAAGAAATGCAAGTGCAAATAAATACATAATGAAAAATAAAAATAAGAATAAAAATAAATAAATGTATGAGACAATGTTCAGCTTCATTGGTCATTTGAGAGGCACAAACTGAAACAACACTGAGAGTCCAGCTCACCGAAGTGAGAATGGCTATCATAAATAAATAAATTAATTTAATTTAATTTAATTAAAATAAACAAATGCTGACAGGGCTCTGAGGAGAAAGAAACCCTTCTCCATTATTGGTCGGTGTGCAGACTGGCACAACTACTGTGGAAATTAGTGTGGAGATTCTTGAAAAAAAATAAGATTAGAGGTCCCATTTGAATTAGCTTATACCCTTCTGAGTATATTCCCAGAAAAATTAAAAACAGCATGCCACAGTGATATATGCATACCAATGCTGATAGCAGCACCATTTGTGATACCTGAGACTTGTAAACAACCCAGATGGCCATCAACCTTAGCAATAGATTAAAAAGTGGTATTGTTTTAATATAATGGGTTAGTACTCAACTGCACAAGTAGGATCTGCAATGTATCACAGACATGGTGAACTTTGAAGAAATGTTTCAAAATAAAAGATAAACTATGAAGGGGAAAGCGGAAAGGATGTAAAGGAAAAAGAAAAAAAAATACATATAACAGTTAAGACAGTTGTATAGCTAACTTCATTTAGTTCCTTCAAAACATATTTTGTGCTCATATTTAGACAAGATATCATGCCTATATCTTTATACTCTGATTAACTACTACCAAGACAACAATAACCAATATATCATCTATTGCAACTGTTTTACTAACCTCTCTTCAGACTTGGTTTTATTGTTTAATTATTTTCTTTTTAAAATAAAATATATATTTAAACAAATTCAAGAAATCTTTATAGAATTAAATGAGAAAAATAGAAGGAAAGGGTTGATTCTAACAGTTTAATTTTTTTTTTTTATAAATATGCTGGTCCTAAACATACTGTTCTAAAAATCATTTAGTAAAACTAGAAAAACATGCTGTATCTAATACACACTATTGAGATCTACTAGATTTTAAAATTAAGATCATAACTGTATTTTGAAAATATAGTATAAAATAGCTTGTGCATGCCAACATATTGAGTTTAGTATTTGTGTAAAGAACCAAATTTTTTATTATAACCAACATAATGATGAAAGAGATCACAAAATTGAGGAACTGATATTACCTTGCCTTAAGGATTACCACAGGGAGGATGAGAAAGCTCAGTGGACTCAGTACCTATCTGGGCACGCACAAGGACAGGGGTTCAATCCTGGTCCAACAGGTCACACCAGCCCTGCCCCATGTGCAGGGAGCTAGCCACCTAGACCAGGCATGGTGATGCACACCTGTAATTCTAGCAGTAGGGAGGCTGAAAACAGGAGGATCACTATGAGTTCAACCCGCATAGCAAGACCTTATACAAAATGAGTGAAAAAAAAAAAAAAAAAGACTTGCCACAAAGTTTCAATAAGCAAGAGAAGGTAGTTGTTTGAAGAAACAGATAAGCAAGTAAAACAAAATAAAGTAAAAAAGTAGTCTCAATAGGTATAGTCAATGACCTTTGAGAAATGACCAAATGGAATAAATGCAACAAAACATATATTACTTTCAACAGCAACAATATGAATATAGAAACAGACCTTGCACTTTTTCTTTTTTTCCCCTATGGAACCAGGGATTGAACTCAGGACCTTGAAGTTGCCAGGGAAGCACTTATTCCACTGAGTCATCTCCCTGACCCCTAGATCTTGCACTTTTAACAAAAGTATAACTCATAAATGGTTCAGAAAATAAAACAAAACATTAACGTAGGGGATAAGAGAAAAGAAAAATCTAGATTTTGGATATTACAGTGATGCCTTAGACACAAGAGAAAAGGCACACTCCATGGCACAGACATGGTCCAGAAACTGAACTGCATTAAAAATATTTATTCTGAGAGATCATTCAAAGAGAAGGAGAGGATAAGACATTGATTGGAAGAAAATGTTTGCAAAAAGACATCTGATAAATGTCATACACTCAAAACATATAGAGAAGTTGTAAAATTCACCATTATAAACATTGAGCAAATATTTACAAAAAAATAAGCAAAAGAATGCTACTGTAAGTCTCATCCAAAAATGCACACAGGTAGGAGTTACACATATGACACATATTTAACTTCTGATTGTCATTAGAGATTTCCAATCAGAACATCAAGGTGTTATCCTTAGATACTTCTCAGAACTGTGAAAATTCAAAACACAATAATACCAAGAGTTCTTGAAGTCGTTTAACAATAGAGTATCTCTTTTATCACTGGTCCAAATGTAAATGGTTCAGCCCTAATTGAAGAGACAGCTTTATAGTTTCTTATAAAACTAAATGTGTTTCTATCACCTGATCTAGCAATTGCACTTCTTAGCTTTTACTCAGAGGTGTCATAAATTTATGTCTATGCAAAAAGCTCATAGATGCTGTGGTGGTTGATGCCCTGTGTCAACTTGAGATGTTGGAAGAAGCTTGGCTGGATCTGTTTGCTTTTCCCACACCCTGGGGCATGGAGGCCCCATAGGGCAGGGAGGGCCACCCTAGAGTGACTTAGCACAGTGTAGCGTGTCTAGAGGGGCTAAGGCAGGCCTTTGCTTGCGCTACTGCCACTTCCTCAGAGGAGCTCGATGTTCGCAGCCAGGCAGCTTCAGCTGTGCAGCTTCGCAGGAGCTAGGATCTTCACAGCAGCCACTGCCAATTCCCTGGAGGAGCTCTGGTCTTTGCAGTTGGTGTGCGAGGAAGAGAGAGCAGCTTTATAGGCCACACAGCTGCTGCTCCCTCTCTTCTCTTCCTCGTTTCCTGCCACCATGAGCTCTTTGCCGTGTGCCATGTTGCCTGGGAGCCAGATGAACATAGATTGAAATCTTCACAAACTGTGAGCTAAATGAATCTTTTCTTTCTTAATTTTGGGTGTCAGGTGTTTTTTCCCAGCCACGAGTAAAAGGTAACAGAGACAGACTTGTACAGAATTTTATTCATTATTATCAAACTTGGATAGAGTCACAATATTCTTCACTAGGTAAATAAGTAAAATGTAGTACATCTAAACAATGTAATACTATTCAGCACTTAACAAAATATGAAAAGAAATGAAGGAATCTTGTACATTGTTAGGTGAAAGAACCAATTAAAAAAAACATTTTATATGATTTCAATGTATGACTTTCTAGAAAAGATAAAACTATGATGAGCAATAGAAAGCTCATCAATTGTTATGAATTATGAGAAAGAAAATACAAATGGGAAAAGTATCATACAGAGAAATTTTCATGGGCCAGTCAGATAGTTCAGCGGACTAAAGTACCTACTTAGGCAAGCTCAGGCACCAAGGTTCGATTCCTAGTGTTCTGCGCAGGCCCAGTCCCCGGGTGCACAGAGATAGCAACTGAGACTGGGGGTGGTGGTGCGTGCCTGTAGTCTCAGCACTTGGGAGGCTGAAAACAGGCGGAACTTTACCAATCTGATCTGTGTAGTGCGACCCTGTAGACTGTGTACTAAATTCACACACAAAAAAAGAAATTTTAGTGAAGTCCGAACTATTTGTATGACACAACATCAAATGACAAACAACTTTTAAAAAGAAAACAATTTTTAAAAAAAAAAAAAAGACATCTTTTGCCATACCATAAAGGAAATTTCAAACTATTGTTACATGGACTACAGGACCTTCTTAAAATTCAGGGACTCCACATAAATTATATGAATGTGCTCTTAGTGCTGCATAGGCAGATGTTGCCAGTGACTATCAGTGCTGCTTGTGTGGAATCAGATAAGTGACATGAACTCCCTTCTGAGATCAAAGGAAGACAGCAAGAAATGATGGGTTGGATAAGGAAAATAATCCTCCACTCAGGAAGTTGTCGCGGCTTTGCACTATGCAGGGTGAGAGAAGAAGGGCTACTGGGTGAAAAAAGTAGTTACAGAAGAGACAAGAATCACTAAGCCTGTGAGCACAAGTGCCTTATGGAAGGGACAAGCCTGAGGAAGGGACAGGGGAAGAAAGAGAAACATCGCTGAGACCTTCTCAGGCAGATCGTGGCCCCTGTGTAAGGCCAGGTGTCAAGTCATAGAATGAGGATGCACTGGTGTCACCAGTGGATTCAGCGCCCACCAACTCTGATTTAGTCTTCATCATTAATTTCCTATGTTCTTATATTCCTGCCTTAAAACACTCATCAGAAGCAACGGATCCCACATCTCCCATATACCTCGACTCAATTCCTGTAACTCTAGCTGAAATCTTAGGCAGCTGTGAAAGTGCACTAAGAAATGCAAGAAAATTGGGCTTTAGAATTAAGAAACAAACTTTACAAGAAAAGAAAACCTTATGGAAAATCTCAGCTTGCCCTTTACTAAGAAAGGATTCTTTTGTCTTTTATTTTCTCCTTTGTAAAATGATGAAATCAATACCAACATTGAGCTATGAAGATTGAGATAAGATATAAAATTTGGATAAGATCATGGGTGCTTAACGCATTGTTAATATTATTATTCCTAAATTAGAAAGCACTACGGCAATATTGAGAGCTATTTAACATAATGTAAGGTAAGAATGTGGTTTAAGACAAAAAAGGAAAGAGCAATTGAACAGATGAATGATCCACATCATGGAGTAAAACAGCAATTTTAACTATCCAAGAAACAGAACCATACGGGCCAGAGAGGAACTCTGCAGCTCTACACATGCTGGTAACTATCCCATCATGGTGGTAAATGTTTAATCCTAATGAAGAGAAAGATAGAGACAACTATTCACTGTTATTCACTGTTATTCAAAGACATAAGAAAAAAATCAGAACTTAGAGGGCATATGCCACAATACTTATTTTTATTCCATCCTTTGTTTTTGTTTTACTACTTGTCTTAATAACTTTTTTTTCATTGCTGAGACCAATACCTGACACCTAAATTTAAGAGAGGAGAGCTTTATTGAGATCACAGTTTGTAAAGTTTTCAGCCCATAAAGTTTTCAGTCCATAATCTGCTGGCTGTAAAAGAGGGTGGCAGATGGCAGAGGTCCAACAGTTTCTGGATTTGGAAAAGAGCAAAAGCAACAAGAGAAAAGGACACACCCCATTTTGCCCCTTATGTTGTATGCAGGGTACCAGCCCTAGAACAGATGTAGCACTCATACTTTAATTCCAGCACAGAACCATGAATCAATCACAAACTCTATGTTTGGCCACCTCTAAAATCCTGCCCCAACCACAGCTGCAAGGGCTTTGAAGAGACCGCCAGACACCATCACGCTACTGTAAACAGATAAAAGGATAAAAGGAGTAGTTTAATATGCTGAAATAAGTGTCTGAGATTCTCAAGAGAAACATACATAGCTACCAAAAAATCAATCTGCAAAAAATGCTGCACTGGGAAAAAAATCACCTAGAATTTCACATGCTGTAATGTGAGACTTTGTGCAGCACATTTAATAAATCCCTGCCAAACATGTGGCTTTAGATTGCTTTGTACAGGCAATGCTTATTTGTACATCCAGCACAAGACTGCCTACAGTAATTATTTTATGTTTTTTTTCCTTTTAGAAATATATTCAATATAGGACCTACAGGGTCTCACTACACAGATCAGACTGGTAGTGATCCTCCGGTTTTCGGCCTCCCAAACACTGGGATTACAGTGTGCACCATTACTCCCAGTTGAAATCACAGCATCAACATGCCCCTGGGACGGGGTTGGCATCGCATTCTGAAGATTGAACCATGGCCCTTGCATGTGCCTAAGCAGGTGCTTCAATCTACTAAGCAATCTGGCCAGCCCTAGGGTGATTATTTTAGTTGGACCTGGAAAGCATTCTCCAAGTCACTTACTGAATAAAGGGGTTTCTTTTAGTACAAAAATTTAGAAACGTTTCTTCTTAAACTTCATTTCTCCAGTGCAAATATAACTCAGTGCTATAGCATTTAGTTTACACATGCCAGGCCCTGAATTTGATCCCTGTTGCTACAAAAACAGAAAAAAACATACAAAGACTACCTGCATTCTTAACTTTGACCCCATCTTCATTTAATTCAATGTAAAAAAAAGATATCTTTTACTATTTTTGTGTTTTAACAATGAAAATCTTCTTGCATAAAACTGCTCTGGATAGCTTACTAACATTTATATACTAGCACTTCGTTCATTTTTGTTTCCTTTATTACAGAACGTTCCTAAACTTTCAAATTTAGATGTATGTGGCAAACAGGGCTGATTTTCTATATTAAAGATTGCATTGACAGTACCCTAATCTTGTTTTTCTTTGTATATGCCTTGATTTAGCATATTCATGTTTGTTTTCTCTATAAATTCACTTACTATGTCAACATCATAATATGTTTGTTCTTTAATATGTAAAAATGACATTTTTATGAAGTTGCCAGGGTTTTTTTCTTAAGTGTCTATTTTAATCCCTTTCATAATTGGCAGTATTTGTTATTTCATGTGATTTAGAGATGACACATTTTTTTGTAATCTTTATGGTAAATGAAAACAGCTTTCTGTGTTTCTACATCTCACTTATTACATCCATTAGTTTGAAAGATTTTCATTTGTTTGCTTTGACAATAATGTTCATGTGAACTTTTCAAGAAATATTTCATTGCTAAGAAAGAACTAAATTTAGTAAAACATCTTTCTTTCACACCGCTATTTCTATTTGATTAAATCGATTTGAAGTTTTCCCCAATTAACAATTTCTCATACATCAACATCCTATTATCCTTCTTATTCCAATTTATAATTTGATAAATATATTCACTACACATGCTATTTCAGTCTTTTGTTCCTAGTACTCTGTATAAATCTCATTTCTATGTGAAAATGTACCTCTATGTCAAACTCAGCATTCTCTAATGAATACTGTACACACATGCAACTCTTGTAGCTTAAAGAAACCCAGTTTATTATCTGATAGTACTAGAGGTTAAACATTGAACATGAGCCCCACTGGGATACCATCAAGGTGTTTGTAGCTCTGTCTTCTTTGGAGAATAAAATTGTTGTGCTTTTTCCAGGTGTAGAAGTGGTATGTGTTCCGTGGCTCAGCTTGATTCTCTTCTCAAACCCAGCAATGGCCAGTCAAATTTTCATATCCTGCTGTTACAGCTTGTTGCTATCATTTTAAATATAGAAAGTACTGTTGTGACTGCACTCATCACACTTGCCTAAGTCTTTAAAAACTCATTTTTTGAAGGAAAGCTAAACATCAACTCAGTTACTCTTTGCCATATAATGCAAAAATATTTCTTAGCTCAAGGTCAACTTGAAGGCCATTATTACACTTCTGTACTTTCTGATGATTAAATTTAATGATCTTTCTTTTTTCTTCCTTTTATTTCTTTCTTTCATGACTTAAATTGATTTTGTTTCCCTTCACATTCTTGACTGGATACACTGTCTTCACCTTCCTCATTGTTATGAGGCGTTCTCCATCTTGAGAGCTTTTTTCTTTCTTTACAGATCTATTTTAGAAGTCCTCTGAGGTTTCATTCAAAATTCTCTTCTCCTGTCCTTATAACTTCTTTTTGGACAAATTCCCTATTTTGTGATGTTATGCCTTTTGTGTCTGATGCTAATGAATCTATATTATATGTAAATTCTGACTTGTATTTTTAACCCAAAGCCACATAATCTAAATTTTATTGAATGACTGTTCTTGCATATTCTTCAGCCATCCTCAGTCATATTATGGTTCTTTAGAGACATGCAGTAACTTAAAAGGAAATTAAAAAACAAGGTTTGGAGTCTTGGAAAAGTTACTCCTGAACCTAAGTCTAGCATAGTTTGGGTATTCATAAGACACTATCTAACTGAAAAATTCATATAGGCAAAAAAATTTGTTCCTTTTTGTCTTAGTAATTTGTCTCATTTCTCAGACAAAAATACATGATACCCAATATCAAAGGGGAAAATGTTTATCTAAGTCACAGTGTTTAGAGGATTATATAGTCACCAGCTCCAAAGCAGAGCAGTGTATGGTTGGGGGCCAAGCGTACATGATGATGGAAGATAGAAAGGTAACAAAGGACAGAAAGAGATGGACAAGCACCTTTCTGTCCTTATATTGTGTCCAGTATACCGGGGCAAGTGTGGTGAGAACACAGTCAGTAGACTGATCCAAAAATCATCAATCCTTAATCCCCTATTTGCACTAAAAATCAATTATACACTAAATTACACACAACCATACATTCTGCTTCTGGTCCCCAAAGGCTCATGTATGTTCCTTGGCAGAAAAAACATTTAGTCCATCTCTCAGAGTTGTCAAATTCCTAACATTTTTTTTAAGATTTATTCATTTATTTATTTGGTACAAGGTTTCTCTATGCAACTCAGACTTACAGTGATCCTCCTCTCTCAGCCCTAGCTCTGGGACTACAAGCTTGCGTTACCACATTTGGTTTCAGTGGCTGACTCAGCACAAGGCTGGCACTGAAGGATTGAACCCGGGTCCTTGCACTTGCCATGCAAGTGCTTAGACAGCTGAGCTATCCCTCAGCCCTCATATTCCTAATAATTTTACCATTGCTGAAAAGTCAAAGTCTAAAGTCTCCTCTGAGATTTATGGCAAACTGTTATCTGTGAGCCCTAGTTCAAATTAAAAGAAAGTTAAACACTTCAAACATTTAATGGCGCAAGGTAAACATTTTTATTCCAAAAGGTACAGGGAGAGATACAAGTAGACCAAAGCAAGTTCAAAGTCTATCAGAGCACATTTTTTTTTAGTTGCATGTGCAACATCTGAAGTTAATCTGTGGCAAAAAGTGAACTCTAAACAGCTTACATGACTCCACCCCTATGTCACATCAGGTGGTTTTAATGTCAGTGGCATATCTAGTAAACCCACTCTGTTCCTTCCTTGCAGATTTCCTCAGATAATCCACGTGCCTGGATTCTACAAGCTTTCACGTCTATATTGCACCTTTGGTTTCACACTGCCCTCTTGAGGTCCCACAGCCTGGCTTCCAAGACCATCAGGGTAGATGCTTTTCTGAACCTACTACTCTTGCATTCTTCATGTGCCTAAAACAAATGTGGTATGGATGATTGCTGAGTCTCCCACCATTTGGAACAAAGGCCAGGCTTCCTTTGTTCCTGGCTACAGAGCACAAGTACCTGAATCACATGGAAGCATGAATCCAATTATAAGAAGAAAATTCTCTATACTACCATCATTCTGGAACATGATGTAGCCACTTCCATTCTGGAACAGTATGACAGCCACCAATCTGGAACAGAGTGCTCTGGAACTCTTCTTAAAGCAATGTCTTTCACTTTTGCAATTTGAAGCTATAAAAGGTTGAGTCCTACTGTATTTTTTAAAAAAGTTTTTACTGTAGTTGATACAGAGTCTTGCTATGCAGCTTGGACTCATAATGATCCTCCTGTTTCAGCCTTCCAAGAGCTGGGATTATGGGCACATGCTACCACACCTGGTTTTGGTGGCCAGTGCAGAATGCCTGGGGCAGGGCTAGCAAGGCATGTGGATCAAACCTGGGTCTTTCCATTTGCCAGTCATGTGCTTAGACTGCTGAGCTATCTTCCCTTTTTTGTTATTCTGTCTGGCTTTTCTTTTTTAATTTTCCTGTTCCTTCTCTGAAATCAAGATGTCCTCAGCTCTATGTTCACAATTCACAGCTATACTGGAGCTTCCTACTGGGTCAAATTCAAAACATTTTAAATCAGCTTGCTGGGCTCATTGTTCTTGATTTTAAACATAGATGTGACTGAAAACCCCCAATAGTACAAAAGCCACCATATCAATATTTGACTGCCTTGAAATTTCTTTCACAGTATTTGTTAACCACCACTTTTAATCTCAGTCAGGCAATGTCAGGACATAAGCAAAATGCATTCACACTTTGTGTCAGGCCACGTCTGCGATGGAATAGCCAATGCACTCTTTCTTCCCAGCAGAAATCTCCCAAACATGGTCTTCACTGTTTTTCTGGTGCTATAAATTCTGAGAAAAATCTTCCATCCATCCCACTTCTACTTTATTACCTGACATCTCCAAATTATTACAGAGTTTTCCCATAGCTCACTCCCAAATGCTCTTGAACCACATGGTCTCAATAATCCTACTTCTGGTACCATATTCTCTCTTAATTATTTTTCTCATGGCTAAATCAGAATGCCTAACACCCAAAGTTAAAGGTGGACAGGTTTATTCAGGTCACAGTTTATAGATGTTTCAGTGCATATTTGTCTGGCTGCATTTGAGGCTGATATGAGGCAGAAGGGAAACCATTCATGGCAGTGGAAGACAGTAAAAGCAAAGCTGGAGAGAGAAACAAGTCCCTTTCTCTCTCTTGTAATGCATCTAGCCTGCTAGAATCATGGCAGGGTCAATCTAGTCTCTGATCTGATCCAGCAATCGTCCAGCCATAATCCTAAGCGCCCTAAATCCCATCATTGCACTACAAATCAATCAAATGCTCTATATTCAGCTGCCTCAGCAAAAATCCTACTAACCATAACTGCATGAGACTTTAGCAGGATGTACAGACACAAACTGTAATACTTTCCTATACCATTTTTTAAAGTAACACCACATCTCAAGACAGAATAAATAGAAAGAGGTCAATGTAAGATACACATTTTGTCTTGTTTCATCTTATATTTATCCTACCTTTAAAAATGTTTGTCCTTGAAAGATTTCTTTGTACATTGTGCTTGCAATGTATTGCATTTTAGAGAACACACTCATATCATTTGAAATTCACCAGTTACCTTGGTGTTTAAATCTCTCCTGTATTCCAGTTTTCATTAGATTAAACCAATTGTTCTATATATTTTTTTCAAATAATGTATTTTAGTACACTGTCTACAGGGTCTCACTAAACAGGATCTCACTACACAGATGAGACTCATAATGATTCTCCTGTTTCCAGCCTCCCAAGAGCTGGGATTACAGCCATGCATCACCACGCCCAGTCTCATTCACCATCTCAGCAGGCCCCAGGGGCGAGGGCAGTACTGCATGCAGAGCATCAAACCCCAGTCGCTGTGCTCTGCCTAAGCAGATGCTTTATTCCCCTGAGCTATGTGGCCAATGCTATATGCTTAAATACTTTTATACTCAAACCAATTCCTTTCATTCTCAGTAAGATACTCTTTTGTAATAAATAGGTAGAAGGTGACATGATCATGTGAAATGCAGTGTATATCACCTTTTAACTCTGTATTCGATCAGACAATGCAGCAGAGACACCTGAATACCACTCAGCCAATAACAGGTTATGAGAAAATTAAAGTGCAAACACTGGGCTGGGGAGATGGCTCAGTAGAATACACGCTTCCCTGGCAAGTGCGAGGGCCTGAATTCAATACCCAATTCTGAAAAAAAAAAAGAAGAAGCACAGACATCAAAATAATCATCTATGTTTTAAAATCCTGAATTAATTTATTACACTACTTCATAAGGACTCCACTCTCTTAATCTGATTAATTTAAGAATTAAAATATGGTAGTTTATCCATTCTTTCAGATCTGGATATACTTTCCAGCTTTATTACTTTCTCATAACTTTTTTTTTGTTTCTTTTCCCCTTCCATTAATCACTATGAATCCATCTTTCCTATTGGAAGCTTCTCTTATACTCAGTGCCTTCCTTCTAATTCCCAATTATGTCCTAAAAATTTTAATTTCACAAAAGCTTAATAAACTTCTTACCTCCAGAATACATTTCCTTTGTTTTCAAAGTAGCACACTTATCATTGTCAACTATTACTTGGAGACCTCTAACTCCTTGGGCTCTGCTTAAAAATTTGTAGAGACTGTCTAGTGTTCTACAATATAAAGTTCCACATAATTAACTTTTTATATGTTTTTGAAATTGCTTTGCATTAAATATAGTTTTATTTGTCATTACATAAGATTTTACGATCAGAAAATTTTCCAGTAAAAAAGAAAATCAAAATGGAACAAAAATAAAATGGGCTCCAATAATCAGAAAAAGTAAGTCTAGTAGAAAAATGATAGGTACCTTTATTCTCTTAGCTATTACAATATTTCACATACTAGTATGCATTATGATTATTCAAGAAATAATTGTGATAAGCAACAATTCTGAAATAATTGACTTAAAAAGTCCTCTTTTTGTTCACAAAACTCTATTGACAGTTTGAATGATATCAATACCTTGAGGAACAAAATTTAGGAAATCAAATACACAAGACACTTGGCTAGTGTTTTCTCTTTCTATCCTACATATTCCTTAATTCATGAAGTCCATGCATTCTAAAAGAACTGATTTTCTTCACTGTTTCTGTCTTCTTATTACTAGTTACTTGTAGACCCCCATCTTGGGAGCATAAAATCCTACATAATGAGTAGCAGTAAAAGTCATTCATTTATTTAAAAATGAAACTTGAGACTGGATGTAGCACCACTGTAACATACTCCATGGCTTTCACAGAAGCATCCTCTGATTTTTAATCCCAGGATGTAAAGACTAAGGAGAAATGTATTTTTAATGCACATACTAAGGAAACAGGCATAAGACTGAAAAAATATAAAACAGATAATGCAGCTAAATTTGTTGCAGAAATTAGTGTTTCAAGAAAAGCAAAAATTACTTTGAGGTCCCTGGGAGAGTTAAAGCCTATGAAGTATAATTGAAAAATAAGGTGACTATTTACATTTAAAGAATTCACTGTGAGGTAGACTGCAGTTATGAACTTCAGGAGTTAGATGGCTCTAGGGAGCTGCATTTACTGAGTTTTTGATCATCCCTGGCAGAGACACAAAAATGAACTGGAAATGCTTCAGAAAGTGACAGCAATGAAGTGATGTTTTCCCTTCAAATCCACAGGAAGTATTTTGGGTGGATTCGTGAAAATCTGTCCTTTACCAAAATAAACTTTTAATTTAAAAATTTGCCATATATGTTGACCACATTGTCTATATAATTATCAATCAAAACTAATATTGAACGTATTGCCTGTTTATTTCATGTGAGTTATGTGTTATAGTTCTAGTCTCAATGATACTATCTAACGACTTTACAAATCTTTATAAATAGTAATATTCCCATTCCTTTGACGTACTAGATGCTTCACTGATAAAAGCCATTTTACTAAAAAGTTGAAGATTTTGACATTAAATTAAAATTTTTAATTATTTTAAAATACCATGCAGTACTAGATGCAGAGTTCAGACTTGTACTACTAAAGAGATTCAATGAGGGTGGAATAATGATTTAGAAAAGAGTAAAAAATACATGAAAATATAAAATATGTGATCTTCATCTACTCGGGAAAGAGAAGCAAAAGCTAAGAAGCATATACATTACACATCTATTAGTAGGGCCATCTGAGTCCTCAGAAGCAAAGTGCATTAATTGATTTTGGAAGAATGGGCTAAAGAGAGTCTACTGAATAGTTACATATACTGGCAGGAAATTCAGAGCTCTGGACTCAAAGAAAGAACAGGAATCAGGGAAACCCCATGAAAATTCATTTCATAAGCCCAGCTCAATGAGGTTAACCACAGCAGCCTCTGGAGTAATGTATTCCACAGACTGCAAAGCCGTGACTAGATCACTGATCCACATGTACTCTTAGCCCTGACAACCCTGTGTTTATGCTGCCCCTGCTGGCTTCTGTGGCACATTCCCAGAAATTCTGTCAAGCAGAGATTCCCTGGAAATAACACAGTACAATATACAGACCTAGTTGGAAGAACTTAATTGACAATGTATGCCCTAGCTGAAAGAAATAGTGACAAATAATAACTATTAAATTGATGAATTGTTCAGATGTATGAAATAACAAAAACTAACTGAAATCCTATGACTTTTAATTCATAAAGTCCATTCCAGAATCTATACTTTTAAATTGTAACCTCAAATTGAAGCATATAGGTAATTCATTCTATTTAGTTAATATTGGTTATCATTCACTATATACTTAGAAATAAGTAATTTTGAATTTAAAATAATTTAATAAGCAGTTAAGAATACTCTTAAAGTTAGTCTGCCATTAAAAGGGCTGGACTATGCCAACACATGAACTTTATATTTCTTACATGGTCAGTGAGGTCCTCTCAGGGTTTATTTTGTTTATTTATTTATTTATTTATTTATTTATTTTTAAGGATTTTGAAGATCTTTAATGAACTAAAAAAAATAATAAAATCTACATCATTTTTGAATTGTTCTCTTGAGTTAAAGTCTCTCATTTTAGTACCTTAAATTGTAAAATGTCTACTTTTGTGTAGCTGTACTTATGAGAGCAAATATCTATCAGAAAAAAGTGCATATATGTACATATATATATATATTTCAATTAAAATATACAAAAATCATTTTTTCTTTAGAGGGAAGTTATGATTTTAAAAAAGTATAGAATGTGCTGCTCTGATTATTATTTATTCTTTTTTATTTTTATTTTTATTTTGGTGGTAGTGGGGATAGAACTCAGGATCTTGCACTTGCCACACAAGCACTTATTCTACTGAGCTATCTCCCTGGCCCATATTATTATTTTTTTTTCCATTTTTTTTATTAAAATAAAAATGTCAATCAGACAGTTTCAAAACACCTTATCCATACAGAGTCGATGAATTAATACATTGCAAACTGTTTTCATAACGTTTTGGTATTGTACAAGGTGCATACATGATATTATATTTACAGGTTTTTTTATAGCTGAATTATTTTGTAGTCCTGTACATTATTCTGTAGATCCATTTTCTGTGTCATCCATGTGGATGAGTCATGGCCAATGCTTGACCAGTTTGCTCTCTGTGAGACCTTGACAGAAAGTTTTCTCTTCATGTGACTCTCACCAGGTACACTATAGAATTTCAATCTCTTTCCTCTGTGGCTCCATAATCTCCTTGTTCAGAAAATTTGGAGCTCACCTGAGTTTCATGATGTTGCAGTACAGGTTCTCCTATGTCCTGAGTCTTTGCTGACCTTGAAAGGCTAGGGCCAAAATGTTGGCTGGCCTTGTGGCTCTTGTATTTCTCCAACTCTGACTTGTGAAATTAGGTTGTTGACCATCCAGAAGAAAAGCTGATTAGTATCCTGCAGCATATGCCAAAAAAATAAACCCTGAGAGGACTTCACTGACCACATAGGAAATATAAAGTTCATGTGTCAGTATATAAGTCTTGATCTATCTAGGTCTTAACCATCCAGCAGAAAAGTATAAAAATGAAATATATATATATATATATATATATATATATATATATATATATATATATATATATCGTGGGGCCATAATATTAAGCTGAGCTGTAAATGGCTATGGTCAACAACTTCTTTTAATAACTCGCTATTGTTGTGGAATGCTGGACTGTGTTGGACTGTTGTGTCGCGTTCAAGCACCTAAGTTAGTTAAATGACAATGGAGTGCCCACCTTTGACAGGTGTAGACAAAGGGAGGGGTATAGAAAGAAAAAATCATGATGTGTGTGTATAGACAGTACAGTTGGGATAGATAATGCTGTGCTTCTACATAATCTGAGAGACAAGATCTGCACTAATGGTGGTTGGACAGGATATTATGTCGGCTTCTAGTACTATGGTCATCAACTAGGAAAACAATTATTGAATTTTTGATATAATTCATGTATAAAAAATAAGATAAGTATTGGCTGTGACTCATCCACATGGATGACACAGACAAAGGAACTACAGAATAATGTACAGGTCTACAAGATAAACCCTGAGAAGACTTCAATGACCACATAGGAAATATAAAGTTCATGTGTTGGTATATAAGTTTTGATCTACCTAGGTCTTAACCATCCAGCAGAAAAGTATAAAAGTATAAAAATGAAGTATACATCGTGAGC
>PVKA01000682.1:0-25761 GCA_004027165.1 Ctenomys sociabilis | reverse complement strand
ATGTTGGATTGTGGTGTCAAGTTCAAGCACCTAAGGTAGTTGAATGTCAACAGAGTGCCCACTTTTGACAGGTGTAGACAAAGGAAGGGTTGTAGAAAGAAAAAATCATCATGTGTGTATATAGACAGTACAGTTGGGATAGATAATGCTGTGCTTCTACATAATTCTATGAGAGGCAAGATCTGCACTAATGGTGGTTGGACAGGATATTATGTCGGCTTTTAGTGCTATGGTCATCCACTAGGTAAATAATTATTGAATCTTTAATATAATTCAGCTATATAAAAACCTGTAAATATAATATCATGTATGCACCTTGTACAATACCAAAACTTTATGAAAACAGTTTTCAATGTATTATTTCATCGACTCTGTATGGTTATGGTGTTTTGAAACTGTCTGATTGATATTTGTATTTCAATAAAATAAAAATAAATGAAAAAAAAGATAAGTAAACAGCTACACTCTTAATTTACTGATAAGAGACATCTGCTAAAATAACATCTGTAAATATAATATCATGTATGCACCTTGTACGATACCAAAAACAGTTTGCAATGTATTAAAAAAAAAAAAAAAAAGGCTTGGCTAGAGGCCAGGGAGATGGCTTGTTGGAGTAATTGCATCCCTGGCAAGAGCAAGGGCCTGAGTTTAATCCCTGGTTCTGCCAAAAAAGAAAGAAAGAAAGAAAGAAATTAATAAAAGGGCTTGGCTAGAATTTTTTTTAAATACTAATATGTATTTTAAGAATGAATATAACTGTAATGAAGGACTTAGGGAAAATTTATAGTAGATGGTTAACATTGTATAGACAAAATACAAAATTTTTTATGACTCTCTCCAGCTTAAGCTATCTACATTTTCACAAAAGAAAATTTATATGGAAAATTTATTTAATAGAAATATTTATATGGAAAATATTAAACGGGCCATGTATAAATTAAGGATCCTGAAATGAAGATAGGGTTGTTTAGGCAAACAGTATACTATCAGAGAAACTGAGAAATGGAGAGTGACGAGAATAACAAGAAAAATTCAAATACAAAATTGCAGAAATCGAGGCTGGGGAGATGGCTCAATGCAATAAGCACTTCCCTGGCAAGTGCAAGCCCTGAGTTCAATACCCGGTTCCACAAAAAAAAGCAAAATAATAAATAAATAAGTAATAAAAATCCTGCAGAAATATTAGTTTTACATGATAAGGCCAGAAAATGACATAATATGTCACACCTAAAATAGACCCTGAAAAGTTTGTAGAAAAAAGAGTAATTAAAGCAATAGGAAAAGCATGTAGGAGTCATCTCAGGTCAAAGGAAATCTCATCTGCCTGAATCATGACTTACATATTGTTGAAGAAAGGGCTCATAAGTGAGTTTTAAGTCATTTTCTCGTGGTCTCATTAAATATTTGTACTTATTTTCTAGGTCATTCATCTAGGCTATTGATTGATGGAACTACAACTTAGCTGAATGTCAGGCCTGTTTACCTAACATAAGCATGTTTATTTTACAATGTGAGTTGATAGAAAATAAGCTGTCAGGGAAGGGAATTTGTTAGAATGACTGTGGAGTAATCTCATAAGTGAATTTTACTTTAAACATAAGTAAGGATATTATGGTTTATCTAGATATCCTCACAATGCCTCATGAAGTTATGAGGGAGTGAGCTCTTCAGAGGTGGCTCAATGTAGAATTGATGACTGATTCTTAGTGCAATGTTGCGGTTAAGGATGTTGGGATTAGGGGTTAGTGATTGCTGAATCAGTACTGATCATGTTGGCACTACCCTAATCCCAGTAAAATTGCACAATGTAAGAGATAGAATCAGCTTTTTTGTCTCTCATCCTTCATTTCTCCTGCTATCTTCTCCTGAGATGAAATGTTGCTCCTCTGCCACACGGTCTTGCTTAGAGCCAGCAGAATATGGACTAAAATCTTGACAACTGTTCAGCTAAATAAATCTGTGTCCCTTTCAGGTGGGCTGTCAGATATTTTATGTCAGCAACAACATAAAACTAATACAAAGTACAAGAGAAAAAGAGAATTAGAAGTTGGATCAAAACGAAGTTGCAGAAGCAAAAATGATGAACCCACCTAATGCACATGGACATAAATGCATCCTCTTATAAAATTAGTGTAATTGTCTTTATTTGTTTTCAAAAGTTGATACTCTGGTTTACTTTTTGTGAATGCCTGATGTTTGAGATCTTTTCTCTCAAAATAAACAAGTTAATATTAAACTAGGAAAAATGAAAGAGCAAAACACTAGCATGAGATATTTAATGACACCCAATTTGGATCAAATTGACAGACATTATTATTGGTAGAAGGCAAATAATATAGCAAGAGTAATATGTTTTTAAGAAGCTTAAAAAACAATAAATGTACTGGAAACTGAGAATTACTGACCAAGTCTGTTTTAGTCATTTTTTTTACAAGTATAAGCTTTTATTTCTCTGTATCTCTCAATATTCTCCAACGTCAGTGCTATAGAAGTCATATATAAAGTCTTAAACTTGATTGGGGATGCATTTAACAAAGTGAAAAAGAAACTAATGAAATTAATATATTTTATTTAAACACATCAATTATTTTACCATGCAAGTGACATTGAAAATGTTACTGGCATTTCACTTCATTTTATTTATTTGTTTGTTTATTTATTTATTTATTTAGTGGAACTAGGGTTTGAACTCAGGCCCTTGTGCTTGTCGAGTAAGCACTTATTCTACTGAGCTATCTTCCTAGACCCCTACTTTTTCTCTTAAAGGACTGTAGCTGGTGTTTATTTTGTACTTGAAACACATTTCAGTTCAGATGTCAACTTTTAGTAGGAGTATTTTATTTATAGTTTAGATTTTATAAGTCCATCACAATTATTACACTATTTTAAACACACTTAATTTTTATAACTCAAATAATATCAGCTTTTAGATATGAATTTAAAGTTTAAAAATGAAATGGAATTTAATATCATTCATTTGATAAGTAAAAAAGGTAAAAATACAAAAAAAAACCCAGAAGTTAAACTGAAAAACTACACCTGAAGCCAACGGAAAGTTACCTATATCATAAGACATTCAATTTTGTACTTCTACACATAAACTTTATGTTAAAAATCATTTTCTAGAGCAAAAAAGATTCCTAGAGTGTCTCTGTAGAGATGGAAAGAGCTGCCACAGAAGGAAGACAGTAAACAATTTAATAAATACTACACAGAAGAGTATCTGGCCGAGAGGACTTCTCCACATGGCATTCTGAATATTTGAAAGCCAGAAGCATGGAAAGAGTGACTACTCTCACCACTCTTTTTCAGAATAGTAGTAGAAATTCTTATCAGAAAAATCATTCAAGAGAAAGGAATAATAAAAGGCATAAGCAAAAGACAAAAGTCCAATCTATTTTTATATATGCTATCCCATGTAGTTCTAATACTTTACAATATCAGAACTCTGCAAATTAAGTTAAACGTTTTGTTTGATTTACAAAACAACTACACAACAATGATATGTAGATCAGATAAATATAGCTCAATCACAGATAAGTATGTGCCAACACTACTAAAACATTTATGTAAGGACTTTAGAGAAAATATTAGATACCTGGATTCCAACAGTATACTAAAATATAATACACTATGACCATATTAGCTCCTTCATGAATGTATGTTGGGTCTAATATTGCAAACTCATTCATATTACACACTGTTGTCACAGTTTAAGGGAAAACATTATCTTTAATGATAATGGGAAGAGCTTTGATAAAAGACACTAATTCATAATTTTAAAAAAACTCAGGAAAAATGAAATTTAAGTATTCTTAATGTGATGAAATATATTTATGTTATTCATAAAGAGAGAGTCTTAATTGATGAAAAAACACTACAGATACTTTAGTCGGTTTATAAATAAGGCAAGAGGGGCTGTGGAGATACGTCAGTGTTCTAAGCATCTGCCTGGTTAGCACAAGGACCAAAGTTTGATCCCTGGTATCATATGCCATGTGGGCCCCAAAGTTGAGCATGGTGGTGCATACCTGTAATTCCCGTACTGGGCAAGCTGAAACAAGAGGATGATTAAGAGTCTGAACCGCATAGGGAGACTGTCTTAGTCCCTCTTCTCTCATTGCTGGGACAAATACCCAGCACCCAAAATGAGGGAAGGAAAGGTTTATTTAGCTCACAGTGACTGCGGGTTTCAGTCCTTACTGGGCTGGCTCCAAGGCAGAGGGGCACATGGCACATGGAAGAGAGCAGCAGTTCATGGTGGCGTAACAACAACAATACAACAAAGAACAATAGCTGAAGCAGGTCCGTCTCTCTGTCTATTATATTACATTCACGCTCTCTGCCCCAGGCTGTGGGAAGTACTCACACCCATAATCCCAGCAGTACTAAAAGCCATAATCCCAGCCTTGGATTACACTTAATTCCCAGTGGATCATGACTTAATCACAAACTCTAGAAGTCCCCACCCCATGACTACATGAGGCTTTGGGGGGACAACTAGCCACAAATCATAGCAGAGACCTTGTATCAAACAAGCAAATAAATAAATAAGGCAAGAATATTCATTTCTACTCCACTAGCCCACCTTATTCCACACATATTAGCCAACTCATTTAGAGGAGAGAAGTTATTGAAATTATAAATATGAGTAAAGAAGTAAAAGTCTGTATGTTATTGTTAAAATAATGGATTTTGGTGAACAGAGAATATATGAAGTAATGATAAATAAAATATTACTAATCTGGATATAACATTAAAATTAAAATTATTAGCCTTTACATGCTATTTAATCATAAATAGTAATGTTAGCAGTACAGAAAATCCTGATTGTACCTACAAAAATACTAAAAATTTAACAGAAAAATAGTAAAATGCATATAACACATAAAAAGAAAGTTTAAATTCTGAAAAAAGTACTAAAGAAGAAATCAATAATAGAAAATACTCTTAGCTAATGAAGAAACTGTAAGGGTATTACAGAAAGTGTACCCTTGCTTAATATCCATTTTTATAATCCCATTTCTGAAGTTGCTCCCTATGTATATTTTTATGTAGGCTGACCTACCTTTAATAATGGAGATCTTTTATCATTTTTCCTCCCAAAATGTCAGAAAACTTAGGAAGTTGTTCTTTTCCTTTATATAAGACTATCTTATATCCACTTTCTTATGGAGTCTATTTGCATGATACATAACATTCTCAAAGTTGGAAATCAACTGGCAGGGGAAGGTGTTTCCTAAAGTTTGGATGCTGACAGTTTCCCAATACTCTGCAAGCTCTTCAAAGAAATTGAAAGGTAAGCAATTCTCCCCAAACTGATTCAGGGAGGAAGTACAGTTCTGATGCCAAAACCAGAGAAGGATGCAAACAAAAATACACAATTACAGGCCAGTCTTCCTAATGAACATAGATGCAAAAATCCTAACAAAACACAAGCAAACAGAATGCAGAAAATCATCAAGAGGATTATACATCGTGACCAAGTGGGATTCACCCTAGGAATGGATGATTTAATAAATGCAAAACCACGAATGTGATACGTCATATCAGCAGAGCTAAAGACAAAAACCACATGTTCATCTCAGTAGATGCAGAAAAAGCTTTTGACAAAGTCCAACACTCACTCATGATGAAAACACTAAAGAAATAGGTGGTCTTTATCTCAATTTGATAAAAGCCATTAGGACAAACCAACAGCCAACATTATACTCAATGGACAAAAATAAGAAGCCTTCTCTTTAAAATAAGGAACAAGACAAGGTTGCCCATTGTTCCCACTCCTGTTCAGTATAATCCTGGAAACATTAGCCAGAGTAATTAGACAAGACAAAAAGGTAAAAAGAATAATGCTTGGAAAGAAAAAAGTGAAATTATCAATATTTGCAGACAACATGATACTGTACCTAGAAGATCCCCAAAACTCCACTAAAAGACTGTAGATTTAAAAACCAAATTCAGTGGTGTAGCAGTACACAAAGTTAACACTCCAAAATCAATATCATTTCTATATACAATGAATGCACAGAGAAAAAAATTATGGAGACCGTGCCTTTCTCAATAACACCACAAAAAATGAAATAATTAGTAATCAATCTAACAAAGGAAGTAAAAGATTTATACAGCGAAAATTATAGAACTCTGAAAAAAAGAGATCAAAGAGGATTTCATAAAATGGAAAGATATTCCTTGCTCTTGGGTAGGAAGAACAACACTGTGAAATATCCATACTCCCAAAATTGTTATAGTTTATTTTCTTTTTTTATTTTTTTATTTTGGTGGAACTGAGGATTGAACTCAGGCCCTTGCACTTGCCAGGGAAGTGCTTATTCCATTGAGCCATCTTCCCAGCCCTGTTATACAGTTTCAATGCAATCCTAATTAAGACACATTAATTTACCTCACAGATCTAGAAAAAAGATTCCTAAAATTTGTCTTGAACCAGAAGAGACCTAGAATAACAAAAGCAATCCTGAGCAACAGAGGAAAGGCAGGGGTCATCACGATCCCTGACTTTAAATTATACTACAAATCTCCAGTGATAAAATGGCATGCATAGCAGCATAAAAACAGACCCACAGGTAAAGAGAACAGATGAAAAGATTCAGACACAGCTACAAGCACACTCAGCCACCTTATTTTGGAAAAAGGGCCAAACATATTTATTTGAAGAAAAACAGCCTATTTATGTATGTATGTATGTATGTATATAAAGGGTCTGACTACACAAATTGGACTAGTAGTTATCCTCCTGTTTTAAGCCTCCTAAGCACTGGGATACAGACACATGACATCACTTCTGTCTCAACCACTGTCTCAGCGTGCCCCAGGGGAGGGGCCTGCACCTCCATCCCTGCATCTGCCTAAGCAGGTATTTTAACCTTCTGAGCTATCAGACCAGCCCAAGATAGCCTGTTTAATAAGTGGTGCTGGATATACTGCCTCTCCACATACCAAATTTTTAAAATAGACCCATGTCTATCACCATGCAGAAAACTATAGTGAAAAAGGGAATAGAGTTAAATATTAAAACTGAGCAACTCAATATTCTGAAGGAAAAAGTAGGTAGAAACCCTAAGTACATAAGTTTAGGTCAAGAGTTCATGAACAAAAATCAAACTGCGTGGGAATACTTCAAATAATCAACAATTGGAATCTCATCCTTTTCAAAAGTTTCTGCATGTCAAAAGAAGTCACCAACAGAGTAAAAAGAAAAACCAGAAGTGTAAGACAATTGAAGCATACTGTCTGTCAGGCAAAGGAATCTTATCTAGAACTTATAAAGAATTTCTAAAATTAGGCCTCCAAATTTCAAAGACCCAATCAAAAAATGTGCATCTGAGATGAATATACAACTCACAAATTAATAGATAAAGATGGCAAATAAATATATGAAAAAAATGTTCAACATCATTGGTCATTCAAGAGATGCAAATTTGAACAATGCTGAGGTACTGTATTATGCCACAAGAATGGCCATCATCACCAAGTCAACCAATAATAAATGGTGAAGGTGGTTTGGGGTAAAAGGAACCCTTCCCCACTCTTGGCAGCAGCACCGGCAGGTAAAACCATTATGGAAATCACTATGGCAATTCCTTATAAACTAGGATTTGAAGTCTCATTCAACCCAACTATTCCCCTCCTAGGTGTTTTTCCAAATGAACTAAATCATCATAACATGGCAAAAAACGTGTGCCCATACTTACAGCAATGCAAATTGTCATAGCTAAATCTTGGAAACAAGATTTATCCAACTGAAGAATAGATAAATACGATAAGGTATTTTTATTCTGTGTAGTATTATTCAGCTATAGAAAAGGTAGGTTCAAGGCTTTTGTATGTAAACGAATGGATGCAGCTAGAGACTATATTGGTAAGTGAAATACATTAGACCCACATGTACAAGCAAAGTATTGTTTTGCTACTGTGAGAACTTGAAAGAGTAATGAAAATCCAAATGGTACAACAGACACTGTGAAATGGAAAGAAATTATTCAATGGCAAGGAAACACTGGGATGAGGAAAAAAGCAAATCAAAGAAAAGAAAACAATATATTTAGCTATAAATGCAGAATAATTTGCATAATTGTATTGTCGATTTCTGCTGGTCTTTTGAAAGGAATAGTTAATGCTTATTTTGTTTTCACTCTGACATTTTTTTCTTTTGAATTTCTTACAGCTTCGTTTTTATTGTTTTCTTTTTCTTTAGAGAAATATTATGCAATTATATCTGGTATTCTTTACAACTAATTTATTTTTTTGTTATTATTACTATCACCATTATTATTATTATTATTATTGGCAGAACTGGGGATTAAACTTAGGCCCTGGCACTTCCCTGGCAAGCGATTTTCTACTGTAGTATCTTCCCAGCCCCTCAACTCATTTAAAGACAGCATTATGTAGCACAATAACCACTTTTGAATTCCTATTACTTTGTTTAGTGAAATCTTGTGTTGTTTCTCATGTTTTTTCTATCACTATTTTGTAATCTTTAAAAATAAAAAATAAAAATAAAAGCATTTTTGCTATTTTCATTAACAAAGAATTTTAAATATCCTTTTTCTGTCTCTGGATCAAGTACATTTCATTTATAAAAAATTAATCTTTATTTATTTATTTGAAACAGGGTCACACCACACAGCTCCCACTCATAGTGATCCTCCTGTCTCAGCCTGCCCAGCTCTGGGATTATGGATAGGAATGAGCATCTATGCTGCTCAGAAGGTTGAGCTATCTCCCTGGATCCCAAGTACAATTCTAATCAATGTCACTTTGTTTGGAAACATATATAGATGACGAATGTCTGATTAATTCTTTGAATGCCAATTAGAGGTGTACTTATTTCACAGTAACATTTGAAAGATGCTAAATGTTATACATGAAAAAGTGCTTCAAATTTTCACTGCTAGTGTGACCTCATTGTAACATTTCTCAAATACTTGTAAATTGTGTCATGCAATTACATTTTAGGACACTGAATGCAAAAAATAGGAAATAAGAGTACATCCTAAGAAACCATGTAACTGGAATCTCTTAATTGAGCATAGAACTCTGTTCTCATTCCAACAAATAATAAAAAAATACTTAAACACTAACACATTATTAGCTGTCAAATACTTCCCCTTCAGTTCTCTCTCTCTCTCTTTCTCTCTCTCTATGTATTTTAAAACAGGGACTACAGGATATTGCTATAAACATAAGACTCATAGTGATCCTACTGTTTTCAGTCTCCCAAGTGTTAGAATTACAGGCACACAACACCATACCCAGTCTCAGTAGCTGTCTCAGCATGCCAGGGATCGAACCCCAGTCCCTGAGGCACTTTAGTCCACTGAGCTATTTCTCTGGCTCTCAATTTCAATAAATACGGTTGAAGAGATTAGCTCATTGGTCTAAGCGCCTGCCTGGTAAGTGCAAAAACTCAGGTTCAATCCCTGGTACCACATGCTGCTCTGGCTCCACCTCGGGTGTACCTTGCCACCCACTGAAACTGGGCATTGAGGCACAGGACTGTAACAGCAGCACTGGGGAGGGTGACACAGGAGGATCTCTATGAGTCTGAGCTGTGTAGTGAGAACCTGTACCAAATATATAAATTAAAAAGAAGGATTTTTTAAAGTTTCATAAAATGAAGAATAAAATTTATGTTTTGAGAGATTGTGATCCAAGGCTGGGAAGATAGCTCAGAAGCAGAAGCACCTGCCTGGCAAGCACAAGGTCAAGAGTTCAATCTCTGGAGAGAGAGAGAGAGAGAGAGAGAGAGAGAGAGAGAGAGAGAGATTTTGATTCATACTAAATTTATGTGGAACTTTTCAAATCTCAATCTAGATTCCTTGATAGCTTGAAATTTTGCGTTTTTCAGTTTTGCGTAGGAGAATAAAATGAATGTCAAAGTTTTTTTTTTTTTGTTGTTTTTTTTGTTTAATGATTAGGTTAGACCTTTTTTTTTTTTTCAAAACCAGGGATTGAACTCAGGCCCTTGTGCTTGCCAGGGAAGTGCTTATTCTACTGAGCCATCTCCCTAGCCCTATACCTTCTTTAATACTAGTATAATTTAAAAATTGAAATCAAAACTCTTCAATTAAAACTGTTAGGAAATGAATATACTGTTTTATTCTTACTATAATAATTGAATATGTACCACCAATATCATTATTCTACTGAAAAATACTACACTAAATTCCATGACCCACTCTTCAATCTGAGCACAATTATTTAATAAGCAAAATTCCACTGTAAAGTTAGTAATAATTAATATTTCCTTGTAATATAATGATTTAACAACAACTGAAAAATAGAACTTATGAGGATTCTTATCATGTAGTGAGCAAAAATAAATAGTATTTTAAAATGTTATAGCAGGATATGGAACGCAGAGATTGATTCTATAATTATACTGCACTGAAATTTAGGGCAGATTTCACCATCTCATTAATCATATCAATTATCTCAAGATATGCATAATCAAGATGCTCAAAAATATATTTGCCACTTAGTATGAAGCACTATAGCTTGTGAGATAAACATGAGGCACCTATACAAATGAAAGCAGTGTGACGTCTCTGCTCTGTTCATGGAGTTACGGTGCCCTCACGAGTAAGAGCATGGATTTCCATTCCTTAAGTGCAAGCTGTGAGTCCCTCTGTCTTTCACCCAAATACAGAAAAGGAAAGCAAAGAAAATAATAACTTTGTGGTATACAAAGAAACATGACAGATAAAATTTCACCCGGGTAGTCAAAATCAATGTTGTTTCACAAAGTATGCCTGTATACACCTTTATGTAATGTGATATAATGTCACTTTAGCTCTTTCATCTTCTAACTCAAAACTACTACCCCAATTTAATAATAGGAAAAAAATCAAACGAATAGTACTAGAGAAACAGAGTTTAAAATATGTATCTAGTACTATAAAAAAGGTCATGGTCATCCAAAATTAAGAAAGTATGAGAAATTTCCACGAACTAAATGTGTTTCGAGATATGTGACAGTGACATGAACTTAAATAAGAGAATTAAGTAATCACTGTAATATATGATTATGGAAGTTCATAAATAATAGTATATCATTGTTAGTTCATTAATGGAAATAAGTACACTACATAAATGCAGAATATTGGTGGTAGTGAAAATGGCTTGTGAGATAGAGTTGTCCCACAGTGACTGCAGGGGCTTTTTCTAGAATCCCTGTAGGCATCAAGATCCTAAAAAGTTCAAATCCCTTCTGCAAAAAGGTTGTAATGTTTACATATATCCTGCATACATCTTCTTATATATTTTAAATTATCTATTGATTTATAACACCCAAAGCCATGTAAATACATTGTACTCTCTAAGGAACAATGGTAAGAAAAAATATGTTCAGAGTTAGTATAGACATTTTTTTCAAATATTTTCCATGCAGCCTTACTTCAATCTGAAAATGAGGATCACAGGGAAAAAGGGTTGATCCTACCTGGGAAATCTGTACGCATTATCTTCGGGGATTTTTGTTTGTTTGTTTTACTTTGGTTTTTACATAAATCTTAAACTGCTTGAAAATAGTATTTGTGAAACATTTGTTTAAGTCAAAGGCAGAAGGCTGGGGCAGATTTTGGAAATGAAGTTATCCTTTATGCCAAACTTGTAGAAGTGCATTCAAGGAACTTATTCAAGATTTCTGGGGAATCTCTGTGCAATAAAATAAATCCATAAGTTAAATAGGGCTTGTTTCACCAAGTATAAAATTGTATAAACAAAACTAATGCAGTCCCATTGGGTTTAAGATATTAGACGGAAATTAACATTGAAAATCAGAAAGAAAATAATGGTTTAATTATATCACATGCAGTAAGACATTAATTATTTTTCTGAATAATACTTCAATTATTTTACTTGCTAGCAAGAGTGACACATACTCAATGCAATGTCTTCTCTGTAGTATGAATTTGGAGCAGCAAAGGACATCAAAATGGTCTTCAATTAATAACTGGAATGCATTGAGATAACAAAATCATAAAATAGTTCACTCGACTTAGTGTCACTCTGTGCACTTTCTTAATATTATATTTGGGATGCGCTTTATTTTTTATTGTAATTTAAAAATGAAACAAAAGCCAGAAAACTTTCATCCACACATTGAAATTCTTTTCTTTTTCAAAGCCATCTAGAATTTAACATTCATCTTTAAGATATGCGTTCCTTGTAGGTACACTGTGGCGATTCACTTTCCATTCTGTTCAAGGGAAAGATTCCCTGATTAAGTCACATATAGACACTGAGTAGATGTGACTGGGACACTATGGCCACTGTTTCATATTCTACTGGTGTGAACTAGAGTTATGCTAATGTGCAAGCAAACAAAAAAATGAATTTCCTGGGCAGGAAATAGCTAAATAACAGAATGCTATATTATTTTAAAGAGTAGATTTTGAGATCTAGTCTTCTTTGCTATTGGAATGTTGAGATCCCATGTGTTTAACTTACCTATAAAGAAATTGGGCTCCATTAAATGCAAACTGTGATTTAGGAGGGCTGAGATCTGGCCTGGGGTTATGCTGGTGCTAACAACTCAAGGGCCAGACGATGGCTGTTACAGTTCTTGATTACTCTTTACCAAGAAAGAAACGCTGCTGAGACAGATCTTGGATGAGCCAGTGCTTGTGTTAAAATTATTTTTGTTTTCGTTTGGTTTTATTTTTTTTCTTGAATTTGGCATGTTGATCACAAAAATGCACTAAGTTTATGAATAAAGTTGGAAACAAGTTGACCTGATGCATGATATATTTATAATCTATTGGTTCACTGTTAAAGTAGCAAATTTATTTTGTCACTGAGACTTAATCTAAATAATGAACGGAGAGGTAGGACGAAATTATAGAGATGTGCTATGTGGGTAAGCATGCACTTGAAAGGCTGAGAAGACAATTTGAAATCAGCATATGAATTGAGAAAATGTAGTATATTTAAAGAGTAAAAGAAGAACTGCTAGAACATAATTTTTTAAATATCCTTTCACACTGCACTTTTATCTGGGTAGCTTAAAAACTCTTATTTTCATATTCAGCATACACATTAGTGGAAGAAAGGTCAGAAATTCTACCTCTGTTGTGCAAATAATCACCTCATGCATAGTTAGTAGGAAAAAGCTTAGAGAGATAAAAACATACAGCTCAAAAATGACTACAGGCTATACACCCATGGGGAGTGGCAATTATCAGATAACTGGTGTGGCTTGAGGTCTGAAAGAACTTCCTCATGCTTCTTACTACATAAATGTAATGATTTGAACTCACGTGCAAAATCAGGCCCCCCAAAAGCCTACATTATACACTCATCAGTATTAAAAATTCTAATGTAATATGATAATGAAAAAGGTTTTCACAGTTTATTCTCTGAGGGACATAGTCACATTGGGAGTAGGACTATGTATTACTATGCATCTAAACTTAGGGTTAGAGGCTAGGCTTATTACATATGCAACACATGCTAGGTGATGGGTAAAGAAAGGAAAATGAAAATTACCGCAGGCTGTTGCAAAGAAAATCTATTGACTCATTTCAGATAACTTCACTGCTTACCACAAGCAAAAGCTGGCATTTGGAGATATAAATTTGAAATGCTGTAGAGAACATGACACATAGATGCATGAAGGTTGTCAGAGACTGTAGCAATACATCTGATTAGTTTAGAAAAACTACTTAAAACTAAATGTATCATAACAATTTTATAAAATAATCAATACTGGTAGGACTGATTAGGAAAGCGTTCACTAAAGCACAGAATTAGAAGACACTGGAGATACAGATATCGAGTATATTACTCATCTGATCTCATCTGAATAACCTCATGATATTTTTGGCAAAGTTATATATAAAAAGTACTGAAATATCAAGCACAGCCTCTCCTAATGTAGTCAACTTGGACAGCTCTGACATTAACCATTTTAATAAAGAAGTTTAAATTTGACATTAGTCTTACAGTGAAGGGCAATTCAATAGACTAAATTTATTCCAATTCAAGGATTTGGGGAAGTTACGTAGGTTAGCGGAGACAGATATAGCAGAAGAGAACTTGATATTGGATATCAAATGTGAAAATTTTTTAAAACTAAAGAAAGTAAACAATTGAACCTGTATTTAGATATATTCATTAAGCACTATTTAGCATTTTTAGGGGTTACTGTTTTGTTTTGTGTTGTTGTATTCATCTTAGACAGGGTCACACTTGTAGTTCAGACTGGCCTTGATTGCCTACGTAGTGTAAGATAGCCCTAAATGCATGGTGATCCTCCTGCCTCAGACTTCAGTGCTAGGATCACAGGTAGGCACCACAGACCTGTAATAGACTGTAGCGATATGTCTGATTAATTTTGAAAAACTACTTAAAACTTCATGTATCATAACAATTTTATAAAATAATCAATACTAGTAGGACTGATTAGGAACGACTACTGAGGGAGCATGTATTTTGAACTTTAAGGATGCTTATCTTTTATTCATGATACACTGAAAAAAAGTAAAAACTCAACATCAAGGAAAATGATGTCACAGGATGAGAAAGTATAAATGTTAGTTTTCAAAAAACATTATTCTAGCTACAGATGAAAATCAACTTTAAGACTAGCAGACTAAGTACAAATACATCAACTAGGAGAACATTGTAGTAGTTTTCCAGAACTTAAACAAGACCATATCTTCCTTAGCCACACATCACCTACTCTTTCCTTACAAGAGGAAAATAATTTCTGACTTACTGTTTTTCATTCTTGATGAAAACACTGTCATTATGTCCTATTGCCCTAGCATGTATGCTGTATAACTAATGAAAATATCATTAGCTAATGAATGTTCAGAAAGAAAAAGATTCATACACCTGTAATGTGCAATTTGTAATGCATTCACTTATATATCCTATTGCTTTGCAGTGGTACAAACTGTCAATTACATCAGTATTTCTGAAAAATAATTGATATAATGAAATGGCATATCTTTTTAAGTAATATAGTGTGTTTATTAAAACAATTAAACATGAAAGGGTAATAAACCTAAAATGTACTTTAATTAATCACTGATATTGCTTGTGAAATGAATCAATATGGGAAAGGATTCACAGTACTGATGTCAATATGCTATAGAATTCATCCTCTTGATACTCAATTTATGTAGTTAATGAATATGTAAAATTCCAGAATAGCATTTTTTGATTAAAAAAGATTTTTCCAGTATCTTTCCTCCCTTTTTCTTTGATTTCTTTTTCTATATTCTGTTCCCTATGACAATACTAACATGAAGTTTGGCTATTATCATTTAGTAAAATCAAGTATCATACAGGTGCCATTGTGTACTTAGCAGCATGGAATTCTTCCTGGTTCCTATTATACTAGCAGATGCCACTGCTTCTTATCAACTGGAGAGAAATCTGATAGACTGATGCTGTATAAATTACCAGAACCTGTGTAAACTTGCTATGCCTAAATGGATACATCCAATTATTTACTGGAAAAAAAAATCATTCTAGGATTGGACAAATAGCTCAGCAGATTATCATTTTATAGAAAGTGACATTTTGACCAAATCATTTAACCTTCTTAGGTAACGTTATCTAAATAATTTTGAAGGCTTTACTGGGATCAACTATAACTCTGTGTGTTTGTGTGTGTATGTGTACTGTTGCAAATGTTTTTTGCGAAAATAATTGAGTCCTAAATGTAAAACACAACAATTTTCTTGAATACTCTGATCTACAATTCAGTCAAGCAAAAGACAGCTTAGAAATTTTTGTGTTAATCTTAGCATGAAGAGCACAAACTAAGGGGCTGGGGAGATAGCTCAGTTTAATAAGTGCTTCCTTGGCAAGCACAAAGGCTGGAGTTCAATGCCCAGTTCTGCCAAAAAAAGGAGCACTAAATATAAACTTACTCTACAGTTTTATTGGCAATTCAACATTCTGTGAATCACTTCCACCAGATTGGTCTATGATCTTATAGAATTATCATATCCTGTGTTCAGAATTACAAAGAAATTCTGTCATATTTTTGGTAAACAAATTATTGAGTTCATAATGACAATGATCCACAACATGACCATACTATGCCATAAGCATTACAGCATTAACCCCTTTAATCTTATAACCTTTATGGTAGAATATTTACCTCAGTCAGATTATCCAGAAAGAACAAATTAATTTAAAGGTGAGATTAACATGCTTTGACAATGTAAATTTGCAGACAGATCTACCTTGCATATGAGAGGCTGCAACAGAATGACATTTTAACAAATAGTAAGTGAGCTGCTCCATCTCTCTTACTATGCCAACACTCAGAAAAAGATATCATCCCTCCAGTTAAACATAAATTGATTTTTTTGGCTTAAAAGGAGGGCCTCTTAGTAAAAGCTGTGCATTCAAGTATATAATGAGATTGATTCCATGCTTCGCAGTAAAAAACACATGACATTTAAATTTGGCTACATCAAGGATGAGTCGCTGATAACTATGAGCACATATGTCGAAGAAGCAAGTTAAATGGGGAGATTGAAATGCCACGGCATGTTGAACAATGGATACATTGTGCAGAGATGCACGACTCTACCTGCATGTCTTAATCCGCTGCCATCTATACATTGAGCTAAACAAAGACAAGTTCAAAATTATCAGATCTCTTATAAATCCTTTGAACACAATGACACTCATTGTGTGACATTATACAGATCGTAAGCATGTCTGTGGTAGTTAGGGTGCACTTTCAAGCTGATTGGCTTTGGGGTCTGCCCAGGTATTTGAACTTTCCCATTGTGTGTGAGGCTGCCCTTGGGGTCTATGTTGATTGATTATTCTCCACTTCCTCTCTGGCTCTGTGCCCCTGTCTGCTTTCTGGGTGCCAAGCACTAAGCAGCTTCTATTATGTCTGCCTTGGAGCCAGCCAATCAAAGACTGAAAATATGAACAATTAAATCTCTCTTCCTTTATGCTGTGGACGTTGGTTGCTGAGTTTCAGCAAAGAGAAAGCTCATTGGCATCAGAGAAATGGGTGAAGGTTGTACTTGTGCCTGACCATGTGGTTTAGAAGTCTTTGAATTAGTTTTCCAGTGGTAAGCTTTAGAGATGTGGGTTAGAAAACTCTACAATGCTATCAGAAGAACCTTCTGGATGATTTTTGTTGGAGCTCAGAGGACCAGAATACTGACAGAAACACAGGTAGTGAAATTCAAACTAAGGGAGTTTCCATTAGGAACCAACACTAGAGTAACACTGGGATCAAAGTCCATGTGTTTTATACTCTGTGGGATAATTTGTCTCCATTTTGTCCATATCCTGATACTTTGTGAGAGGAAAGTTAAAGTAGTGAACAATTCACCTGATAAAGCAAATTTCAAGACACTGTAGCTTTCATGCTGGAACACAGACAATGACAGCTGCTAATTGTCAGGTTTATGATGAAAATCAGGGATAAAACCAATGCCTAATATTTGAAAAATCTAAATATTGACCTCAAGGAGCCCTGTGCATAGTTGAGGCCAAAGGTGGTGCCACTGCCAATGAGATTAGCACCATTACAAAGAGAAATGAAGAACTTTGTGCAGGGACAAGGAGAAAGATATGTCACAGGCAGTTCAGGAGCCAGAAAGACTCTGCATACTGCCAGGACCGAAGGCACAACATGGTCAGCATTTATTTTGAGAGGAGAGTCCTTAAGGTATTTGCTCAGGAAGAGGCTCTAGGAATTATTCCCTGGGATTAGCTACACTGCACCCAACCACCCGGGTACTTACAGATTACTTGTCAAGGGGGCCCCCTATGGCTTCAACTGACAAGAGACGTTGGCATCAGCCATGTGTAACTGGTTTTATTGGCACATAAATTGCTGGAGATGTAAGGTCAAGGAGACTTCAGCCCAAAGGTCAAAGGACAGCCTGCCTGGCCAGTCAAGGAGCCACTGAGGCAAAAGAAGCTGTGATGAGGAAGACAAAAGTAGAGAGGAAACTGCAAGAAGCTGGAGAAGGCGGGAACATGTAATGTCCACATCAAGGCCAGGGCCAGGACTGCACAAGTGATTTGGACTCCAATTTTAGATACATGCTCCAGGATGCCAGGTGGGGCCCATGTTTTTCTTTCTTGATTTTTCTCCTGATTTGGTTTGATTGTTGTTTTCTACCATATTCCTACGTTTTGCAATAGAAATGCTTACCCTGTGCCATTGTACTTTGAGATTAACTTATTTTTATTATTAATATTTTAGTTTATTAGTACTTGTGTATAACACAGACTTTTTACATTCTTTGCGGGAATTGGGTGCACATGCACAACTATATAACTGCATTTTTACCTCTTTCCCCATCCTCCCTCACCCTTCCGCCTGTCTCTCGATCTCCTTCTTCCTTAAAATCCATCTCCTTAATTCTTTCCACAGTAGAACCTCACATCAGAGACTTAATTTTTTCCTTGATTCTATTTCTATTTTAGTCATTAACTTTATGTTAGATTTCTCATGGGGTGAAACCATGCAATATTTGAGCTTGGGTGTCTGGTCTACTTCGTTTAACATGACAGTCTTAAGGTACACCAATTTCCCTACAAGTGACTCAAGCTTATTTTTATAGTAAATCATTGCTCCATTTCATATATGCCTGTCTTTGATTGATTGATTGATTGATTGATTGATTTGTGGAATCAGGGATTGAACTCAGGCCCTTGCATTTGCCAGGGAAGCACTTCTTCCACTGAGCCATCTCCCCAGCTCTTCCATTTCATATAAGTGTCACATTTTCATTATGTATTTGTCTGTTAATAGACAAACAAACCACTTCCAAGATTATTATGAACTGTGCTGCTATAAGCATACATGAGTATATACCTCTGTACTGTGATGACATTTACAGTTTCAGGAAGATATCTAGAACAAAATAGCTGGATCCATTGGTTAAAGAAACTCTCTTTGCCTTAGTGTATTTTTGGCTATTTGCCAAAGGTCAATTGCATCAGTATCTAGGTTCAAGAATTCTTTTGTCAACAGTGTAGTTCATAAACATAAATGTTTGGTAATTTTTCTTCCCTTTTGTATTTAGTACAGGGTTTACAGAGTCTTACTACTTAATTAAGACTCGTAGTGGTCCTCCTGGTTTCAGCCTCCCAAGCGCTGGATTACAGACGTGTGCTGCAATTTGCAGTGTCAATCTTAATTGAAGAGCACCCTGGGGGTGGGGCCGGCAAGGCATGCCCAGGTTCGAACCCTGGCCACTGTGCTCTGCCTAAGCAGGTGCTTTAATAATTTTTTTTTTTCAAATTCCATGTTGGATGACAAACATGATATGGCCATCTTTGCTATATGAACATAAATGTGGTCATCTTCCAAAATCTTAGAAAAATTTCAGTTCCTAAATTGAAGTGTCACTGTAGTTGAATTTTTTGGTGTTTTTTTTATATCTTCTATTCTTTTCATGTTTATTGTATTTATGTATGTACATAAGTATGCATGTATGTATTATGTTTTTGATACAGCGCCTCACTAAGCAGCCCAGACTCATAGTGATTCTCCTGTTTTCAGCCTCCTCAGTGCTGGGATTACAGCACTGGGATTACCAACATGCTTGAACTCAGTGGCTGGCTCCGCAAACCTGGGGATGGGGCCAGCACGGCCTGTGGTCCTGGGGATCAGCTCCAGTCCCCGAGCTTGTCTAAGCAGGCGATGAGTCCACTGAGCTATATCGCCAACCCTTCCATGTTCACTTTATGCCTGCTGTTTTAGTCACAGTATGTTTATAACATAAATTCAGGTCCAGCATTGTGATACCTCCAGCTTTAATCGTTTAACCAAGGATTGCTTTTGCTCATCTGCATCTCTGCTCATTCCACATGAATGTCAGGATTGTTTTCACCGGTTCTGTGCAGGATGCTGCTGGTAGTTTGATATTGTGTTAAATCTGTATATAAATATCGGAATTATGTGCATTTTGACTGTATTTGTTCTGCCTGTGAAATTCAGGGGATCTTTCCATTTTCTGATATCATGTTCAATTTTCTTTTTCAGAGCAGTGTAGTTATCATTAGTGATGTCTTTCACTTTCTTAAGTTATCTAATAAGTATTTAATGGTTTAAATGCCATTGTAAGTGATAATTTCCCTTAATTTCCTTCTCAGTGGGTTCATTATTAGTATATAGCAATGCAACTGATTTTTGTGGGCTTATTTTTCTCCATTTAAATTCTATGTTCTCTGAGGAAACTTAAATATGATATAATCACTAGCCCATTACCTTGTTGAGTAAGAAACAGTTTTCCTGTTGTTATGGATGTTTACTGCAAACATATAAGAATAAAAATTTTCAAAACTGAAATACAACAATAAATACATATGTTGGACATCTCTTTCACATGTGCATTTCTATACATATACCCTTCAAGAAATTCTCAAAATCATTAATTATATAGTCTTTTAAGTACATAATGAAAGGAAAATGATGTAGAAAAAGCTCAGACAGATTTCAGAAAATTTCATTCTGTTTCCAGTGAGATCAAGAATGTGGCACTAATTGTAATTAGTTTGACTTCAGACATGTGACAGTATCTATTTAATGTGCTAAATTTACACTAACAGTTTGAATCAATGAGGAAAATATACAAACTCTGCTTAGTGACAGATATAGAAAAGTCCTTTATACCATAAAAACAAACATATTGTAAGTCATTCTTAATCCTTATGGTTATGGGTATATATTAAGTCCAAATTTTATTTTTGACAAAATATATATCATTAACTTATCACTGATTATTACAAGGCACTGCAATTACATATATTTGAAATATGTACACACATAGTCCTGGTGTTCCTCTTATACACAAGAGAAAACTGAGTTACAAAATATTAAACACTTATTCCAAATTACACTCCAAAAATTATGGTTGAGGATTTAAGCAAATCCCATGTGTCTCTATGTCCAGCATATTAGTAAATACATTTGACTGGTATTCAAAAATGAGGAAGACTGCTGGGGAACCCAGGTCTCCACTCAGACCATCCAAAAAATAATCACTGCCAAAATGAGGAGGAATCAAACTAACAAAGAATAAGGCAATCTGTGATACCCATGAGAGGAGAGAAGTAACTATAAAAATGACAATGAAAAGACTTATTTGAGAGAGGTTAAGAAATGAAGAATTCACAGGAAAATAATAAATATATGGATAGGTGTATTATGTATTTACATAGAAAAATGCGGTCAGAAAGGCTTAAAAAACTAGGTTGGTGACATTCTAGGAGCAATTTTAAAAGTCAAGGCCATTGATATTATCTAGATGCTATTCATTAATCTATTGCAAATATTGAATATTTTGGAGGTTATATATGATACTGTGCTGGAAATTTGCTAAGAGTATTAAATTGATTGGTTTGGACAGGAAGATAGTCAGGCTGTTTAATCAACTTGAATTTGATTTTGAATATAGTAGAAAAATCCTGCTCTTCTTACACAGTTAAGCAATAAGGCATAATATGATTAAAACACAGTTTTTAATTTTAAGAGATAATCTGAAAGATAATGTTAAATACACTAATAATAACTCCTAACTTTTTGTCACATTTCATAAAAAAATTGAACTGTTAAGAAAAAATATGCTCTTAACCTTTCAAGTTATTGTCATTACAACTATTCTATCAGGATATAATTTGTTTATATTACCTTATAATTTAAATGACACAGCCTTATAGTCTGAAGTTCAGTTTTGTTCCCACCATACAGAACCAGACACTTTTCCCATATGACCACGTCTCTGGGGGTATCTCTTACTTTATTTGGAGGAGAGCAACTTAGGCTATTTTTAAATTGCCCAATGAAGCCGGGCGTGGTGGCGCAGGCCTGTAATCCCAGCACTAGGGAGGCTGAGGCAGGAGGATTGTTGTGAGTTCGAGACCAGCCTGAGCTACAAAGTGAGCTTAAGGCCAGCCTGAACTGCACAGTGAGACCCTGTCTCAAAAAGACAAAAAAAAAAAATAAATAAATAAATAAATAAATAAATAAATTGCCCAATGAGAGTGTAAATGTCCCTAATGTTTTCAATAAGCCTTAACATTTTTCATATGTGAAATAGGCTTACTTTCTTTTGCATATTTTGTTTTGATTATTGCAACAATTCTGGTAAGAAAGTTAATGAAATTAAAATTATGACTTCAATTCCATGACCAGGCAAACACAATAATAGTTATGGTGAAAATTCAGGTTTATAGTTTTTGGAATGTGGAATAGTCTCTTACTGATTGGAAAATTCAAATGAAAGTATAACACATTTTGTGATGTGTATTTTTAATAGGAAAATACTCTCTAGATCTTAGAACAATTTATTTTCCATCTCATTCCCACTCTGTAAGTCAAAAGCTACAATGCCTTATTGGTTACTATCTTCTACCAGATGACTAATTAAGAAAATTTTCAATGAAAATAAATAGAATGCTTTGATGTTAATTTAAACGTGAAGTAAAAAGGAAGAGAAAAGAAACACTTCAAAGGAAGTTCTACATCCATGAGTCTAGATAACTTTTTTAATGTGTGCACAGACGCACTGAAGCATGTTGAGTTCATTTTTAATTTGCAGTCAAGAATAGGAAACTTCAAAGAATCATCGATGAAAACAACTATGATATTTCCATTTTCTTTCACTACAGAAGACATTCCCTTGTCCTTTATCAATTGTATTTTTACCAAATAAATAACATGCTCAATTTCCAAGCTGCCTTGCTCTAAACATTGGAATGATGATTCAAAATTTTCAGGCTATTGATTAGTGAAAACCTTCAGGTTCCAATGTGTTATATGACTGACTATTTTAGTTCTAGCAATGTATTTTCAACAACCCTAATGGAATGAATAAATAATAATCTTGTGTAACAGAGTATCTTGTTAAAGATAGCAATGGTGAATATGTCAAGGGGTAAATGGAGCAGTTATTTTAATTTTTTAAAGAATGGCCACATCTATTTGGAATTACCTCTCTCTTTAAATAATGTTATAATTTTGAACAAATTATTTATGACATATGTGGATCATAACAACCCACTTGTGAGAACAGGTCTTTTAAATAAACCAAAACTTAAAACTTAATGATCCTTGTAGTGTTAAACTTAAAATTCCTCAACATATAATTTTTTCTACTTTATGATACACTTTTCCTCATAAAAATTGAATTTCCTTCCAAATAAAGAAAAGCACTAAGAGTTGGTATAGAACTAAAATCCGTATATTACCATTATAAATTCTCTTCCAAATTAGAATACTCTCTAAATCATAGAAGTGGTTGACTGGATTTTGGTCATACTGTAAGAGAACTTACTATTAATTGCAAAGCTTGCTTCCTGAACTGGGCTACCTGCTGGTTCTCATTTGATTGCAAGGGAAGGATTCTGTTAGTGTGTTTTCTTTAACCTTCTCACTGATACTTAGGAGGAGTTTTATCAGTAGTATCGCTCTCATCTGGGAAAAACAGAAGTTTATTGGGGCAATCTTGGCTGACCTGATAGTTTTTATTTTCTTTCTTAAAACTCAATTTTAGAGCCAGCCAAATAGCTCAGCAGACTAAAGCGCCTGAAAGCAGGCACAGGGGCCAGGGGCTTGATCCCCAGACCTCCTGTGCTAGCCGTGCCCCTTGGGGACACTCTGAGACTGCAAAAGAGTTGGCGTGGTGGCACGCACCTGTAATCCCAGCTCTTGGGAGGCTGTAAACAGGAGGATCACTACGAGTCTGATCTGGTAGTGAGACCCTGAGCATCCTGTAGACCCTTCCTTACAACACAAAGAAAAAAACCCAACAACAACAAAAAACTTTAATTTTATTGGTACTCTGTTGATATATATAGTGACATATTCCTCATAGAGAATTTGTACTTGAACATAGTACAATTTGAGTTTCTCTTTTTCTTCCCTTCCCTTCTCCCATCAGCCGGTTTCCCCTCTCCATTTACAAAAGTTTTGTTTCTATTTTTTTTTTCTATTTCAGCTTTCCTTTCCTTTCCTTTCCTTTCCTTTCCTTTCCTTTCCTTTCCTTTCCTTTCCTTTCCTTTCCTTTCCTTTCCTTTTCTTCTTCTTTTTTATTTCTCTTTCTTGTTTTGTTCAGGGTCCCACTACGCAGCTTGGATTTATAGTGATTCTCTTGACTCCTGCCTCCATAGTCCAAGGATTACAGGCCTGCACCACCATGCCCGGACTCCAAAGCAGGCTCATATTTCAGGGGGCCGGGCCAGACAGCATATGATGCCCCTGAGCTTACCTAAGTAAGCACTTAGCCAATGAGGTATGCTCCAGGCTCTTCCTTTTCAATATGCTTCAAATTATCACTTTCTACCCTTGTGACAGAAGCAGTAAATTTTAAAGTTATTCCAAGGGGAAGAATGCAATAAGCATTACGTATTGTTTCTTAGCATTATTCATGAATGCAAATGTACTGCTTCCCTTTGCCCTGCACAGTACACAGGCAGGAGGAGCTATTAGCAGGCATTAGAAGTCAAGGGAGGGTAAATGAAGTACTACTTTAGTGTCGTTTATAGAATTAAGACCAAGTGTATCAAGGGGTCACTCCCAAACTATGCATGGAAGAAAAGTTCTGAGAACAGCCTAGTTTCTGGGAGTTTAAAATTAAGTTAAAGCAATGGCATCAAAATACACAATATTGAGAAGACACAGACCACTCTTTTTTGAAGACTTGTCACATATATTAACATGGTTTTGAGGAATCCTATACAAATTTGTTTCCCATAATTGGTCTCATCATTTTTCAAACAATTTGAGTGCCATTTTTATCTTGGTATTTCACCACTAGATCGGACTCATAGTGATCTGCCTGTTTACAGCCTCCCAAGAGTTGGGATTACAGGTGAGCACCACCATGCCCAGTGTCAGTTACCCTGTCAGCACACCCAGGGGTAGGGGCAGCATGGTAGGCCCAGGGATGCAACCTCCAGCCTCTGCGTGTATGTGTAGGCCCTTTAATCTGCTGAGCTATTTGGCCAGCCCTCAAAATCTGAATTGTTATACCTTATTTAGCACATTATATTCTTACTTTATATTAATTTGTTAAAATAAGTATGTGTGTGTGACAAATAATATGCAGATTAAAAGGCTGACTATTGCAGCCTAAAAGAGCTTGTTTGTTCTAGAACATATGAAATCATTTTTGAGAAATATAATTATTTGCAAAAAACTCAAAATTATTTTTGCAATCTTACTTGTAAAGTCTGCCTAACATATGGGGCACTGATGATTTTAGAATGTACCTGAGTATTAATTTAAAGTAAGATTTCATAAACCATGTCTGTTAAATTTCAAAGTAGTGATTTTTTTTTGAAAACTTCACTTATAATGTACAAATTACAAGACACAATGGTGAAAAGATTAAAATTTAAGTTGCTAGCTATAAAATAAATACTAGTAGACAGAAAATCAAACACACCATTTTCTTTTTTTTATTTTATTGAACTATAAATGTCAATCAGACAGTTTCAAGACACCTTAACAATACAGATTCAATAAATTAATACATTGCAAACTGTTTTCATAATGTTTTGGTATCGTACAAGGTGCATACATGATATTATATTTACAGGTATTATTTTAGCAGATATCTCTTATCAGTGAATTAAGAGTATAGCTGCTTACTTATCTTATTTTTTATACCTGCATTATATAAAAAATTCAATAATTATTTTCCTAGTGGATGACCATTGTACTAGAAGTCGACATAATATCCTGTCCAACCACAATTAGTGCAGATCTTGCCTCTCATAGAATTATGT
>PVKA01000681.1:66210-183755 GCA_004027165.1 Ctenomys sociabilis | reverse complement strand
AGAGAGAGAGAGAGAGAGAGAGAGAGAGAGAGAGAGAGAGAGAGAGAGAGAGAGAGAGAAGCAGCTTAAATCCATAATGGATGCTGCTAAACTACCACTAAAATGGTAAGATGAAAAGGTCCATCATGTATTGGTGAGGACGTAGAGCAACTGAAATGCTCATGTACCACTGCTAGAAATGTAGAGTGTGCTACCACTTGGAGAAACAGCAGTTAAGGTTAAACATATATGCAGATGTTCCAGAAAATCCATGACTACATATTTACCCAAGAGAATTAGAACACCTTGTTACATAAAGACACGTGCATCAATGAAACTAGTATTTTGATCATTGTACTGTCTTAATGCATTCACATTGTTGGCAAAATACACTAGACTGAGTGGCTTATAAACGATGAAAATGTATTTTTCACAATTCTGAAGGTCGAGGGAAGCCCAAGGCCAAGAACCTTAATATTCCACACCTAGAACTACGCTGAGCCAATTTGCTTGGATGTTTCTTACTCAAGTTGACACAGGCAATCAACTATGCTAAGGCACAGGCAGATACGGTGTCTGATAGGTACTCTGCTGAGAGCTCATGTACTAATGCTGTTTTCTCACATGTGAAAGGGTGAAAGGACTAAATAGACTCTTTCAAATCCTTTCATAAAGGAGGAGACCAGAGTTGAACTCTGCTGACAATTGGAAGTGTAAGGCAACAGGAAGAGGAAATGTTCAGATTCTGGCAAGTGTCTCTGGAAAATAGCCTGCAGTTCCCCCTAGGGATAGCTCTTCCCCTTTCAGATAGGTTGCAGATCTGTGAGTAGGAGGAAGCTTGGCCCATCCTGCATAGCCCTGAAGATAACCTTATTTCACTCATGCAGGTGAAGAAAGACAGAAGAGGATGCAGCTCCACAGGAGGAGAGGGCAGATGGCTCCTGACAGCCTTTCTCAATCCTCCTCTCCCTCATGTGGCTAGAAGACAGGAAGATTTTTCAGTGTCCAAAGGGGTGCCTCACTTCAATTTTCTTATGAAGCAGATGCTGAAACAAAGGTTGTTCAAAACCCTGGGTTCACACCATGCAGCTTCAAAGTTTGGTGGGGGGATGGGTTGGGAGTACAAATCAGGAAGAGGAGGTAACCCTTGCTTTGAACTTCCATCAACACTCTCATCCCTGAACTTGGCAGCTCTTTCTCTGAGCTGCAGAGAATCCCAAGGGCCCTGTGTTCTGTGCTTCCCACCAGGGCAAGGTCCACTGCATATCCCTTGACTCCGAGTCATTTGCTTTGGACAACAGATGGGAACAAATGTGACCACTGAGGATGCAATGGGTACCAGAAATTGCTCTCTTGTCACTTGTGCTATTTCATAGCCCCATGAGAACCTGGGCGAGTCCCCTTCCAGTCTGACCTGCTGGATGGGATAAAGGACAGGTAGAAAAGACCACTGCCATAGAACTGGGACCAAGCCAGACCAGGCTACCTCCAACTGACTATCTACTCCCTAATTACAGATATATGTGAGAACTCAGCCTGTGTCACTCAAGCCTGACCAATAGCCTCAGAACTAGCAGACAACCCAGAGCTTCATAAGAAATCATAAATGGGTACTGTTTGAGGCTAGGATCACATGGGTTGTTTTGTTACACACATGTGCTGCCTGATACAGTGTTGAAACCTCCAAGCCACATCCTTGCCTCTGTCTGTCCACCCAGCCATGAAGATATTCCAGTCAAGGCTGTGCCTATCTTGGCCCATTTCCAAATTCTGGACAGCAGGGATCAGTGAGAGCCTGGCCACCTGTGCACACTGCTCACTCCTCTCGGGGGATGGGGAGGAAGAGCTGGCTCAACATGTCCCACTCCAGAGGAAGCCAGAGTTATGAAGAAGCAGGGAAGTGGGGCAGACACACGTTCTACTTGGGGAAATGCATAACTTGATTACTACTCAACATTTGCAGTACCCAGATACTCTAATTAAGAGAAAAGGTCAATAGGTTAAATAAGTAACTTAATCAGAAAATTATGCAAAGTGCCACAAATCAAACATAATACACAGCCCTTGAGATCGATATGGTATGCAAATCGATCACCAGAGATCAGGACAATTCAGCAACTGGAAGGTGCGACTCAATCAAGGAATCTCAGGAAAGAGCCCAAGCTGGGAAGACAGCTGCCCTACGGCATGTGGGGAACAGTGGCTTATGGGGAATATGACCGTGAGAGGAATGTACTGTCCTTGGAGGCTCCAGAGGGTCTCAAGGTCATGCATTTCTCATCTGCAGAGTGGCATGTGGCAGTGTGGCAGTGAACCCGGGTTGGCAGGCTATGGGCCTGACTTGGAATTCAAGTCCTTGGTCTCCTTGGCTTTGTGGCCATGGATCACCCATTAATACCCCTGAGCTTCATTAATAAAGCAGGGATACTAATACCAGCCTCTCTGGCATTGGGGTTAATTATCAGACTAGGGTGTGTGTGTGTGTGTGTGTGTGTGTGTGTGTGTGTGTGTGAAAGAGAGAGAAATCAGACAGAGACAGAGACAGAGAAAGAGAGAGAAAGAGAGACAGAATATGAGTTAGGGTTTGTAGCCTTGGGTCCAAGAGAGATTTTGTTTCTGTCTATCCATGTCCTTTTGCCATGGTCTTGTAGATAGGACTTTGATTAGAGGTGAATAAAGGGCTTTTGATCCATTTAGGACAGAGAGATCCACCACTGGGGTTGAAATTTGGCATGTCTGGAGACATTTTTGGTTGTTATGCTGGGGGGGTGGGTGGCGGGAATGCCCTCTGGAACAGACCAGGGAGATTCCTGAACATTCTGTAGTGCAGAGGACCAACCCCCCCCCCAACAAACACTTGACCAGCCTACTGTGTCTGTAGTGCTGAGAAACCCTGAGTCAGGGTTGAGTAGCTTATAGAAGAGAGAGTGAGGTGCTAGAACCCGCCAGAGCATAATAGGTACAGGAGCCCCCTATAATGACCACCCCCTATCACAGCCTTAGCTCAATAGGTTAAATAAGTAACTTAATCAGAAAATTATGCAAAGTGCCACAAAATAAACATATTACACAGCCCTTGAGATCTAAGGCAAATCCAGTACCTGATGAACTCCTGACCCATCCTAACCTGCAGCAGAGGCCCCTTGAATCCCTACTCTAAGCCAGGGAGAGAGGAGAGTTTGTTCTGAGCAGTACTGCCAGCAGGCTGCAGAGGACCAGAGTGGGACAGCCCTTCCAGGCCTGGTCCCGGTGGAGGGGCGGCCTCGGTAGGAGGCTGCCTTGGTCCAGCATTCCCTTCAGCCTGAAGGAATGTGGCAGAAATGGACCCTTATTTGGGTTTGTTTTTATTCTAGGAGTCGTGAGGCAGCCTGGTTTTTCCCAGACTTTTCTGCTGTTCCAGGAAGGGAAGTGAGGCTGTGGAGACAGTCCCAGGCCTGATGGGAAGGGAAGAGCACCCCCCTGCCAACCTGAGGACTAGAGGACAAGGGCCTCAGGAGTCCTGGACCTCTGCTGAGGCCTGTGCTGCTGCTGGGAAAGAAGGAAAGTGGTATTTACCTCCAAAGCTTTGCTGGCTCCCAGGCCCCTGAGGGAATGACCAACCTGGGTGTGAGGGCTGAGTTAGGAGTTTGAGGGACAGGGGCCAGGAGGCTGGAGGAGATCAGTTCAGGGCTCCTTGGGACAGATACAGGATAAATGCTGAGCAGAACCCTTGGTGGCCGTGGGGCAGAGAAGGAACAATGAGAAATCCCTTGGAGTCTTGGGTCTCATCGTCCAGGCACACACTCTTGTTGAGTCTGGAGGCCTCAAACCTCTGAGGTTAGAGGGTCAAGACTGAGGTGAGGCTCAGGCTATGGTTGGGGTGTGGAGAGCAGAGGAGAAGGCAAGTTGGGGGCAGGTCAGGTATCTTCCCTTTTGTATCTTCTCCTCTTTCATGAGCAACAGCCATCATCTGAGGCCTACAAACCTCTCTTTCCTCATCCTCCAGGCACACACCATTGTCACTACAGAGTCTTTGCTGGTTGTGGGAGAAACCACGGCCCATAGATGGTTAGGGTTTTCCCAAGACCACAGAGTGGATCACTGGCAGCCCAGCAATGGAGCTTAGATCCTTTGAGGCAGATATAGTGCCAGAGCACAGCCATCTGATCCTACCAGCTCACCCTGGATTGGGCCTTCTTATAAATAGCCCCTTCCAGAAAGAACCCTGGAGTAAGTTCCCCTGCCTTTATTTTCACAGTTTCTGTGTGAAACACGTCTGTTGTGTCCTCACAATCTGAAGACCTCAGGAGGCTGACTGGGGTGCCACCGAGAGGTGCAGTCATGTCAGGTTTAGATGACAGCGGCACATACATCCTTGTGGACAGACCTGAGGTCCTCCTGGGCTTCCAGCCGGGGTGTATATGTCTTGCCCAGAGGCCTTTCCAGAGGAAACCCACCTCAGAGGGAGAGGAGGAGAAGGTGAGCGAGTGAGTCAGTGTGAGCAAATCTGAGGGACAATCCTTTTGCAGCTTGGTTGGAGAGGAAGACTGACTGCTTCTGTCATGCAAAACATGTGAAACTCAGCTGGTGGCTCTGGCCCACTGTGGAGGTCCTGGGCATCATCCAAGTGTGAATCTCTGGGGCCACTTAAAATGAGCTTACACAGACACCGACAAGTAGGGAGGGAAGGAGGTGTTTGTGCTGCCCCGTGCCCTCAGCTCCTATTGGCAGTTCACTCAGTTCCTGAAACTCTGAGGAGAAATCCTAGAACAACTTAAATGGAGCTGGGGCTTCACAGCCAGTGCCTCCAACTTCAAGTCCTCAACCTCAGCCTAGACAGAATCCATGTGTCTTTGATTTCAAAATCATCAAATGGTTGTGGGTCAGAAATTTCAGGTTCTGGTCCCCGGTTTAGAGGCTCTAGGCAAGTCATCCATTCAGTGAAAGATACCAAGTGCCTGCTGCCTGCCAAGAGCTTGTCCAGTCTTTCTCTAAATTTGGGCTTTCTGGATTGTTTCTTTTATGTCTTTAAATTTTTTTTAATTTTTAAAATTCACAGATTCCCCCTGCCATAAAGGTGGAGCCTGGATGGGGATTTCTAATCCTGTTGTCACTTGTCCTGTACCGAAACGTTCTGCTCCAGGGAAAGAGAACTCTGCTGCCCCAGATGGGATCTCACTCCCGGGAGGACCTGTGTATTCACGGGGGTATCTGGAGAAAGGGAAGGAGGGGGCTGAGGAGCAGGGCAGGGATGGAAGGAAGACACTTGCCTTCTGCCAGCTGCAGTCAGGGTTCTCCAGAGATCTGGGAGGTGCTGTGGTGGGTGTAGGAGTTCTACAGAGGGCGGGGGCAATCCAAAGGGGCCCCGCACCAGGATGGCTTCCCAGATGCACCTCTTTGTCTCAGCTTGGCTACTAGGACCTTGCCAGCGAGCATTTCCCACTCTGAGCTCCTGATCTGCACTTTGCCATTGGTCCACCCTGAGTCCATGCCAGCCAAGGGCTGAAGCTATTGTGTCCACAGTCTTTGGAGAACGGATGTCACTGGTGCTGGGAGGTAGAGGCCCCACCAGGCGGGAAGGTGCCCCTGCCAGGGGACAGGGAGGAGGTGGGGAAACGGCTGCATATGTCTCAAATTCATTTCAAACTCACTTTCTTTCAGAAGTGGTTTTGAGGCAGTGTGATATTTGAAAAGGCAGCTAATGTAGGTGCTGTAAATAGTACGTCCACGGCTATAATGGAGGAGAGAGAGTGCAAAGGATGGATTAAGTGCCTACCATGGGCTTGGAAAAAATCCTTTTGATCTCTCTCCACTGCACAATGCCCTATTACCTTGTTGGTTTGCATCAGCCAGAGAGAGGATGTTTCTTATTGTGATTGCTGTAAATTGGTACCTGCTTCCCCGAGAGTAGCTTTCTCCTGAATTAAGTAGAGTGCCTGCTCTGTCCCTGGTGCTAAGGACCTCCTATTAGTGGGTAATGTCAGTGCCGAGCTGCCTCCTGCCTGTTACCGTCTTGGGGACTTGTGGCTGGCCACACTCCCTGCCTCAGCCTCCCAGCTGCAGCAGCTGAGCACTCCTCTCCGGAGCCTGCCTCTCCCACCCAGCAGTGACACAGGGATCTTATGGGGATATGGGACCCCAGAACCTCTTGGGAGGGGTTGCGCTGATCTTTAAATTCATCGTCTTTCTCTAAATTTGGGTTTTCTAGATCGTCTCTTTTATTTTTAAAAAATACAAAGTGGTAATAGAAAAAAAAATAAACACCATTAGAAACAGTACAAGATTTCATTAAAGAAAGTAATGAGAATTCAACAACAGTTGGGATCTCATCTTTTTGAAAAGTTTGTGCATGTCAAAAGAAATCACCAACAGAATAAAAAGAAAACCCACAAAGTGGGAGACAGTTATAGCAGACTGTCCAACAGACAAAGGACTCCTATCTAGAACATATAAAGAATTAAAAAAAAAAGATCAGCTAACCCCATATTCAAAGACCCAACCCAAAAATAGGCATCTGAGATGAATATACAAATGAAGAGATACAAATGGCAAAAAAATAAAAGGTTCAACATCATTGGTCATTCTTGTTTATTTAATGAATGAATCCATTCAACAGATAGGTTATTAAGCACCTGGTACGTTCCAAGTGTGTTGCAGGGTGCTGGGGATACAGCAGTGAAAGACACCAAGTGCCTGCTGCCTGCCAAGAGCTTGCACAGTAAACACCCATCCTGTGCTTATCACTCCAAGCCAGGGCCACTGGGGAGTCATTTCTGTCCCTCAGTGTCTGCCACCAATTGATCCCTAAACCTCTGTCCTCTTTCCTTCTCTCTCTTTGTCATGTAGGTATCAAAGATGCCCTGGGTAACTCCTTCTCTGCTGCTTTGCCAACTTCCAGTCTCTCACTCCATCTCTTCTGTTAGCCTCCTGTATTACTCTCCCACTTGCTGCTGTAACAAGGTATCAGGACCCTGGTGGCTTGAAAAAACACAATTTTATTGTCTTCTAGTTCTGAGTTCAGCAGTCTGGCACAGGGCTCAGAGGGCTGATGTCAGCTGTCACTAGGGCTGCCTTCTTTCCTGGGGGCTGTAGGATGCCTTGCTGTCTTCAGCTCTGAAAAGCCTCCTACATTCCCCAGCTCGCCACACCTGACACCTCCTTCCACCCACAGAGGCACCAGGGGTGCCCTGACGCTTTTTACACTGCAGGGCTCTCCCCCACCCCTTCTCCTTACCTCTTCTCTTAAGGATGTGTGTGATTGCACCGGGCCATTCCAGATAGTCAGGGTGGCCTCCTGATTTTAAGGCCAGTTGATTAGCAGCCTTAATTCAGTCAGCCTCTCTTTTTCCTGCCTTGTGTTCCTTTGCCACTAACCTAACCCATTCACAGGATCTGGGGTTCAGGTCACAGAGGTGGGGCTTGCTTTGTATTTCTGACCTCCTAAGTAGTCCTCTTGCCTTTGCTCTTATCTCCCCCTCTAGTCTCTAAATAGCAGGATCTTTAAAACAACACATGTTAGATGATATCCCTCTCTTGCCTAGAACCCTCTCGATGTCTTTGGGATGAATCTTCCTTATTCATCTCAACCGCCAGGCCCCTCCTGTCTCCCAGCCTTGTCCCCTGTCTGCCTGGTTGCCCTTGTTCCCTAAGCCCCATGACAAAGGTCACCCCCTGCACCACCTGAGCTCCTGCTCCTGCCCAGCCTGCCACAGGGCCTTGAAATAAGCTGTGCTTTCCCTCTGGGTCTTGTGCTCAGGCCCCAGGCTAAATATCTGCTTGGAGAGCAGTCAAAGTCAGTGCGCCGGTCATTCTCTGGGAGCCCTGACCCAGGTGAGTGACTCCTCAGTGGCTCCTCCCTATAGCATCTGTCCCAGCTGGCTTGAGGATTGTGATAGAGGGAGCTGCCTGCCTGTCTGCACACTGGGAGCCCGGAGAATACAGTCGAATGCTTGAATAGTGATAGTGTTTTTTAAAAAAAGAACAAGACACAGACAGCTATAGTTCCTATATGCGCCCATGGCTATATATGCTTTTGCCAGCAGAAAGCTCAGGAAGAATCAAATATATCACGGGGGGAGGGGGGAGAAGGGTGACTTCCCTCTTCATGCACATTTGATCGCTTTAAAAAAATCTTTAAAAAATATTTTTTTGTTGTAAGCATGAAATTTTTTTTTTTTTTTTTTTTTTGTGCTGCATTGAGTCCGAGGACTTCTCAATGAGCTACATTCCCCAAACTATTTTTGTTTTTTAATTATGACACAGAGTCTTGCTAAGTTGCCCAGGATGGGCTTCAGCTTAAGATCCTCCTATGTTAGCCTCCTAAAGTGTTGGAATTACAGGCACGTTGTTGAAAAAAAATTAAAAATCAACAAAAAATTTTTTTCCAGCTGAACATGAACAGATGCCATAGAACAAGCAGAGATATGTTTTGAAGAGCTGTGCTTTCTGAGCACTTCTGAGATGCGTCCTGCACATCTGTGAAGGGTTTTGACTCTACCCCACAGCTCTGGGGTCTGTCCTGGCACTGCCCGCCATGCCAGCCTGCAGGGATGGGGAGGGGTGGGCCTCATGTCAGATCTGTTGCCGTGACCCCCAAGTTTCCCACCACGGCTCCTTCCCTCCTAGAGAACAAAAATGGAACACCCTGAGCCAGGCTGTGTAGTGTGTAAGTGTATGGTGTGTGTGGTGTGCATGGTGTGTGGCATAGGTATGTGTGTTTGTGAATTGTGTGTTGTTCACATATGTGGTGTGTGTTTTGTATGGCTGTGGTGCGTCTGTGTGTGTTGCAGGGGTTGGTGTGCCATGTGGTATGTGTTGGTTTCCTGTAGTATTTGGGCATGGAGACTATGGCTGGTATGTGTGTGTGATGCATAGTGTGTGTGTTTGTGTAGTGTATATGGTGTGTGTGGTATGGGCAATGGGGCATGTGTGGTTATGTGCTGCAAGTTTCCGTGGTGTGGTGTGGTGTGTGTGCAGGGAGCTGTGAGTCAGTGGACTGCAGTCTGGCCTGATTCTCTGGCCTTGTCCCTCTGTCACACCCTACATGCCATAAGCCAAGGCTACCCTCTTTCATGTCTGCCTTTGGGGCCTCTGTCGTGCTGCACCCACAGGGAGCTGTCTGCCCCGCCTGGCTGCCTGGTTCCAGCCGCACACCCTTTCTGTCTCAGGCCCTCTGGTGAAGCGTCCTCTCTGCCTTCATGATTCCCTCCTCCCAGGCAAGCTGGGCCACCATCACTGGCCTGCCTCAGATGGTAATGAAGGTGACTTCTGGCTTCTCAAGGTCTGGCTCCTGACCAAAGCCCCACAAGCTCAACAGTCACTTTGGGCAAATGCGTTAAGCCCTCTCAGCCTCAGTGTCCCCATCTGTGACATTACTAATGGCAGCTGGGGGTGCCTTTGAATGGATTGACCTGCTTACACTCTGTGCTCAGAGCCTGGGGAGGGAGGGTGGTTGTCAGGGCCGAGCGGCATCGTCCATGTGTCTGGGCAGCAGTGAGGAGCCCGGGGCAGAGGGAGTCAGGAGGAAGCAGTGTCGCAGCAGAGCTCTGAGGACAAAATGTTGCCCCAGCTGGTGGAAGGCACCACATGCACGCAGCGGTGCAGGTTGGGAGCTGAGAAAAGAGTGGGCTGGTGCAGCAGGGGAAGACAGAAGGTGTCCAGTAGCAGAGGCCCAGCCCCGGGCGCCCAGCCAACGCTCCTCAGGGGGAGTCGGGGGCTCCCCGCCTCCGAGCTGCTTTAGTCCAAGCCATTTGGGTTTGGCGGGAACACAGAGCAGAGCCTGAAGAGGTGGCTGTGGATTTTCCCTTTGAGCTCTCAGATGTCTTAAAATTGGTCCGAGTAATTTTTTCCCCTCAAATTGTTCAAAACGTTCTGTTTTTGGCCTGCGTGCTTGGGTTTCACATTGCTTCATGGAAAGGGTTCTGGGGCACACTTGGAGGTCTTGGGAGCATAGTGAGCCAGGGCACCCTGTCCACTTGCACTGCTCCTCTGCCAAGCCAGGCCCCAGGTCAGAGGAGGAGGCTGGCTGGTGGGCATTAGAGGCCGAGTGCCTGTGGGCAGCCAGGGCTTCTGGGATCTGGCCAGCTGCAGCCTGGTACCTGGCTCCTGGCGCCAGAAGCAGCTGCCCAGGAGGGAGGGACAGAGGCCTGGGCTCGTCGGCAGCTCTGTGGCTCTGTGTTGGCTCTGACTGTGACATATGTGACAGGATGGTGATGTGGGTGCTGAAGGCAGAAGCTGTGGGAGGCAGGGTGGCTCTGCTGTGGAAAATCCTGTCACATTCCCCACTTGCGTAAGGACACGGCTCCCTGAGACTCTTCTTCTTTGCCCCAACACAGTGCTTGGGGCCTGGAACTCAGCTGTTCTGCTAGGAGGCATGGGAAATGCTCTCCTGGGGGTGTCGGCCAGCAGCACTGTTGAGAGGGCCAATAGCTCACAGGGAAGGAAAGCGAGCGTGCTCTGGGCCCGCACAACCCCAGGGCTGTGCTAGCCACAGCCACAGCCATGTCTCAGGAGGAGACTTGGTTCTTTCCTGTGCAGGGTCTGGTGGGCTAGCGAAAGAGTCTTCTCCATTGGTGCTTAGTCAACAGTTTCCATCCCTTGTTGATTCCCTCTCCCCTTCTGGGTCCTTCGGGTTCCCATGCAGGCCTTCCATTCAGGTCCGACTCCAGCTTACAGACACAGAAAACGAAGAAAGGCTATTTTGGGTAAACTAGAGATTTATTAAAATTGTGTCAGGAGATGGGCAGAAACTGTGCAGAGCGGAGGCCACACCCCCACACAGTGACTCATTCTAAGCTAAGCAAGAGCCACAGAAACATCTGCATAGCTACTGTGTTGATTTCATAAGCTCAGTTTACATTAGAGCTGGTTCGTCTGAGGTGTGATTGAAAGGTACACTGAATGTTTAATTTAAAAACTTATTCCTGTAAAAGACTCATTGTTATTAATGTCTCTCAACATATTCCCCCTCACTTCAAACACATTTACCCCATCATTTTTACCATTTTCTCAAAACAGTTCTAGAATCTTTCATGAGTGTCTTTAGGAGGTGTGTTCAGAAATATGGTGAATGTTCCCACCATGGACGATGTAGCAGAAAGATAGACTCAAAAAAGCACGACAGTGTTTCCTCACCCATCTTCTTTACCAGGTCTGGCACTGACTCACCTCCAGCTCCTCCATAGAGTCAAAATGATCATAATGGGAAATGTTTTGAGTCAGTTCAGAAAATAGCACTAGCTGTAGCAGAGCAATTACAGACCCTGATGAAAGCCGACTTCCGGAAGTGCTTCTGGCAGTGGGAAGAATGGTCAGTGTGTTCAAAGTGAGGGTGAGTCCTTTAAGGGGGATTAATGGCAATGTGTCTTTCATGGTAATAATTTTATTTTAGAACTTTAAGCATTCATTGGGTTTAACATTAGTTAACATGGAAAAGGCTATGTAACAGTACGGTACCTTTGCACAGGCTGCCCAGGAGGTAGTGAGCTTCCTGTCAGGAGAGCTGTACTACCTGAGAGTGAATGGTCAGGGCTGAAACAGATTAGAGCCTAGCCATGATTCTTACCTGGTCAGTACAACTATTCGTGGGGCCAAGGACTGGCCCTCTCCCACAGCAGGAGGTGAAGAAGACAGAGGGCAGGCTGGCTGTGTGGGACCTGACCTTGTTTCTCGTTGCCATTCTTCTTCTGGGACCCAAGTAACCTGGTGTGGGTTGCGGGTGCTGCTCTTTCTGGGGAAGCCCTGAGAAGCAGTTGGCCTCCCAGATCTATGGCCCTATGGTTTATGGAGTTGTAGGCACCAACTCGGGGGTTTCACGGGACTATGGGGCAGGACAGGAAGGGTGGACCAGCATCTGTAGCTGGTTCTTCACAGGAGACACTGAGTCAGCATCTACTGGGCGGATGGATGGATGCAGACTGATGTCATGTCATTTTGCTGGTGTGTCAGCTAATGAATACTGAGTCTCAGGCAATCTCTGTGCTATGTGTCTCTTCAGGAAGTAGACATATGCCTAGGAAGTCACAGAGTACTAGGCTTATGGAACTCAGGGACCTTATAGTTACTTGATCCCTTCCATCCTACACTGGCCTCTGTCCTGAAGAACTGAGAGTGACCTGTGATCTCAACTCTCTGACGACGGAAGCTTTGAGATTCAGACTTCCCGCAAAACACAGTCTCATTCCTGGCCCCATGGCCCTGCCCAGGCTGAGCGGGGCTCATCCTCTTCCCCCATCCACACCCTTGTTCCTTTTCTCCACAGTTCCTAGAAGTAGGACCCAGGCTGCCAGCTGTTGCCTGTCCAGGTTCGCTTTCGGATTATGAAGCTTAACATTTTTGTGAAGGAAGGAGAAAGCATTCCTTCTGGGAAGTGATAAGAACATTCCATCCTCCTCTGGCTCCAGGGAGCCTGAGAAATAATCACCAAAAGGAAAGAGTCCGAGGGACAGGCCTCCTTCCACTTCTGGGCCTTCCTCTCTAAGGCACTGGTGCTTGTCTCTGGCCTAGGATGAGGGAAGACCTCATGCTTCAGGACCGAGGTCCCTCTCAGTGTGGGCTTCTCCCCCAGTGGGCAGCACAAGGGGAACAGGTGACCTTGGGAACCAGCTGTGCTGACCGTGAGCTGTACAGACTTGGACGCAAGGCTCTTTCCCAAGGGAGCATGCAGAAGAAGGCACCAAGGCCAGTTCAGGGGGCTGGAGAGGTAGATTCATGGTGGCTCTGGAAGAGGACCCCACTCTGGGGCTAAAAGAGAGGCACCATCCTGGTACTCAAGTCAGCACTGAGTGAGGCCCCTGTAGTGGGTGGTGTTACTGGAATTTTCCCTGAGCACTCCCTCTCCCTAATGGCTTTCCTCTCTCCCCTCCCTCCTGTTCTCCCTTTCTCTGTGCCTGCCTTGTGCCAGTGCTATGCCCAGGAAAGCCGGCTGGGCTGCCTTGTCGTCTGTGCTCAGTCAGCACATGCTCTGCCTCAGGGTCTCTGCTTCCTCCAGCCGATGCCTTGACGTGGACTCGAAGACGCTGCTGACTGCCATCCTCTCAGAATGGCCTCCCTGCCGAAGGTGGAGGCACCCTCACTCCAAGACAGTTCTCCTGCTCTCCCCTTAGCACCTACAGATGTTGCTTGACTTAGGCCAGAGCCACATCTATACCCAGCATGAGTTTAAAATACTGCAGCTCAGTAATGCATTTAATTTTGGAAACAACCCACATGCCCATCAACTGAGGAATGGATAAAAAAATATGGCATTTTTATACAATAGAATATTACTCAGCTATAAAGAACAATAAACTTGAAGCTTTTATAGGTAAATAGATGCAACTAGAGATCATACTCATAAGTGAAATAAATCAGGTGCACATGTGCAAATATCATATTGTCTCCCTAGTGTAAGAACCTGAAAGACTAAATAAAATATAGAAGGTAAAATAGATATAGTGAAAAAGAAACCAATTGCTCAAAAGGAAAAAACAACTGGGAAAACTTTAGGGAAAGGAGAAAAGAAAAAAGGAGAAAAATATATACACACACACTCACTAAGAAAATTGTATGACTGATTTCTATTGGTTTATTCAAAGTAACACTGAATGCTTACTTGTTTGATCAATTTTGCATGCCTATATCTGATAATTTGAGCAACTACTTTGAAGATTACAATATACAACAATAGTTGTTATTTCCTATCATTTTGTTTCAAAATTCTGTATCATATGTATATTAATTCTCTTAAAAAAAAAAACAACTCACGGAAGCACACTGCAAGGGTGTTGGCGAGCTCAGGACAGTGCCTGGGATGTGGGTTTCCCTGCAGCCCAGCATCACAAGAGAACACTGTGTACTGCCCGGGGGAAGCAATGAAATCCCAAACTTCCAAGCGTGATGATTTCTTTTCCTCTCATTCGTCCATGTTTGTAACATCCAATGAGGGCACCCATCGTGGGAAGTTAGTGCTGCTCCGTACCACATCTTAATTTTTTTTTTTCGTTTTAATTTTGGACATAAATTTAATTAGGTGAGATTAGCAGATGACAAGGGGTAATGAATGAATGGAAACAAAGCTCACAAACTTAGAAGAAAAGTGAGAACTTTTAGACCAGCTTAGGTTTAGACATTCACCAGATTAGACTACTTTGTAAAAACTAAAAATAAGACTTTTGCCCACAAAAAAGCAGAGCAACTTACTAAAACTGGTTCCTAGAGCTGTCCAAAGTTTTTTAAACATGCTTTTAATTAGTGTATGTTTGTGAGTGTACGTGTGTGTGTGTGTGTGTGTGTGTATGTGCATACATGCTGGGGCCTTCACCCAGAACTATATTCTTGGTCCATTCATTTTTCCATTCATGTATTTATGTATTGGAGATTGAACCCAGAGCCTTTACACTGAGCTCTAGCCTTCACCATTTTTCTCTCAGGGGTTGGGGGGTAAAGTCTGGCCAGTCTGGATAGAAGCATTGGGTATGGGGAGACATTGTTTATTATTTTCTGGAAGCTTGAGGTGGAGAAGGAGGAGGTCACAGAGATGAGGGGCAGAGATACCCTCTAACTTTTAATTAACTTTTTAATCTCAGCATCATCACCCCAGGTCATGAAGCCTATAATCCTTCTTGCTGGGTGTGGATACCATGTTGATCTTGGGACTTTTCCTCGTGGGGACACCTCTTCTCCACATCTCCAGAGCCTTTGTCCTTCCACATTACTGAGGCTCAATCTCAAATGTTACCCTCTGAGGACTTTTAAAACTTATTTTTTTAAATCATCTTTGAAAAAGATAATTCCCTCATTAGAACATGTGCTTCCCGTGGGAGGATGTTGTCTGTTTTGATTAGGGATGGGCCCAGTACCTCAGTACCTAAAGTGGTGTCTGGCATCCCGTGTACATCCTAAATCAGGAATCTCATCAGTGGTGATGCACTGACCTGATTGGGTTAAGGAACACCTAGAGGATTAGTAAAGCCCTTTGGTTATATCTGGGAGGACTTAGGGTGTGCCCGGGGAACCACATAGTATCCCTGGCTCTGTCCTCCTTGGCACTGTTGATCTGCTCTGCTTTCTGGCTGCCATGAACTGCTCGGTCACATCTTTCACCACCATGTTCCTGCTGTGGAGTCAGTCTAGAAGCCACAAGCCAAGTAAAAACCTTTTCTCCTTTGTGGAGGACCACCTGGGTGACTCCCCTTATAAGAGGAGTAATTGTCTCTGCTTTTGGTTGAGCCTGACCTTATTTCCATGTGTTGATACATACAGAACTGGCCAAGACTTTTTCTCATCCCTTCAACTGGCTCTAAGCAGTGCACAGTGGTCTAGCCGGGGTGCTGGCAGTAGTCTTTGAAGGCAGCAGGCTCATTTCCCTGGACCCCCAACCTGCTGCTCCCTAGTCTATATTCCTCCTTTAAATTGTGGATATAGGATGCTTTGTCTTAATGATGGGAAAGCTAATACAGTACTTATCCTGCTACTTACTGCCACTGGGCCTTTGATCATTCTGCCTTCTTCTCTGCTCTACCCTTTTAGTTGGAGCCCACAGGTCACTTCCTCAAAATACAGTGGCTTGAAATAGCCCGTCAGTTATACTGTTTCTGCAACACAGGGGTCCAGGTACAGTTTAGCTGGTCTGTGGCTCCGGGTACTCTCCAGGTTGGCAAAGGATGTGATCACACTCACTTGGTGGCTGCTGGTGGCCCCAGGTCCTTGCTGGCTGCTAGGCAGAGCCTACCCTCCCTTCCCTCTTTGTCATAAGGGCCTCCTGCTTGGCGGCTCACTTCCTTGGAGCCAGTAACTGAAAAGGCAAGAGAGCTCTGGGGAGACAGAAGTCTCTGCCTTGGTAACTTCATGGAAGTGACCTCCAGTCACTTCTGTTGTGGTCTGCTCATTGGGACCACCTCCCTAGGCCTGGCATATACTCCAAGGGAGGAGATTACACAAGGGGGTGAAGGCCAGGAGCTGGGCATCCCTGCAGGCAGCAGAGCCCTGTCTTGTGTAGGCAGTTGTGATGTCATAAGGTGTCTAAACGTGTCCTGTTCACCAAACATGTGGACATGCTGCAAGCATGTTTCCGCTTGGTGGCTTCTTCATTTCACCAGTAGACATTGACTGTGAACCTACTGTGTCCTACATCTCAATGGTTGGTATTTTAAACCAAGCAATGCTTGGAAGAGACAGATGTGTAAAAAGGAAAAGGTAGGATTTAGCACCTGCTCTCCTGGGACTTCATGAAGTAGTTAAACACCCACGTAACATGTATGTGCTAGACAGCAGTCAAATAACTTTGCATGTATTACTTCATTTAACCATCATAACAACCTGTAAAACAAGCACTATTATGATTACACCATTTTACATTAAGAAGAATCTGAGGCACAAAAGGGTTAGTTCCCCGAACGCGTCAGTCCCAGTGCTCAGCCTGTTTGAGATGGGAGGACCCCAAGTTTGAGCTTAATGAGGGGAATTCAGCAACTCAGTAAGACACTGTCTCAAAATTCAAGAAACAACATTAAAAGGGCTGGAGAAGTAGTTTAGCATGAAGGTCCTAGGTTTAATACCCACTTCCACTCAAACTATTTTTTAAAAAAATTACCTGTGTGTATAAGGACATACAGCTGGTCAGGCAGTAGGGCCCCTGAGCCCAAGCGCTCAGTCCCTGGGCCAGCCTGTCTCTTGAAAGACTCCTAGAACTAGAGGGTGACAGTCAACAGCATAACAGGTGCTGGGCCATCCTTTGAGACACTTTTCCTCTGGATTTTAGGGTGAGTAGTTACCTTTTGGGGGTCCTTGATCCAAGCTGTCCACTGGATTAATTGGGGTGGGGAGAATGGGAGGGAAACCCACTTGACAAGCAAAGGAAGAGAGTTGTTTTGGTTTAAAAGATTGACATTTTAATAAACTGCTTTTAATTAACAGCACTTTGAAATTCTGAGTGGTGAGCTCTCCATCTGCAAACAGGCAGGCGGGTGTCTTCTCAGAGACTTGGTGCTTGTGGGTGATCTCCCTTTTTGAAACAAACCCAGCCCCTGCAGTCACAATTTATTTTTCATTCCAAAAACGATGCTGCAAATGCTGCTTTGGTTCGAGTGAATTAGAAATCCTTATTACACAGGCAGGCACTTCAAACAGCACCCAGCGCTCTGCGCCGGCTGCCGCATCAAAGGCGCTGCCAGAGCCTCTGATTGCCACCCAGGATGCTGCTGGCTGGGGAGCGGGTGCCTCTGAGCCGGGCCCAGGCTCTGGGACCGGTGGGCTCAGGGGCACAGCACCAGGTGACTGCCACGCCGGCCTCAGTGCCTCCCCTTTCTGAAGGACTTGGAAGGAGAGCCATGGGCAGAAGGAAAAGAGAATACGTGAAAACCTTTGTACTATACCCTTGGGAGCACCCAGGACCCCAGGAAGGGCCTTGGAACAGGAGCTGGAGAAGGCTATAGCCAGGAGAGTGGGGGTGTGGGATAATAATTTCCATGCATTATCTCCTACCTGTTTCCCAACAGCCATGTACAGCAGATGTGAGGGTTCAATAGAGCCTGGTAAATGTCACCCCTCTTTTCCACTCTTATTCTGCATCTACGGGGTAGTAAGACAGAAGTGGTGGCAAGTAAGAGATAAAATAGCACACTTCTTCCTGGGGAAGGTGGTCGTGCCCATCTGCTGGCAGAGGGGCTTTCTAGTTCTACACCTCACAGCTATGTGCCCATGACTGTCCAGGGGCTCTGCAGTCCCACAGCTCTCCTGGCTACAGCCTTCTCCAGCTCCCATTCAGAGCCCACCTTGGGGTCCCCTGAGCAACATGCTTGTGGACGCAGACCCACTTCTCTCTACCATGTCTACTGTTACTCTCATTTCACAAATAGGGAGGCTGAGTCTTGGCCCCACAGTAGGGTCACCCACACAGGAAGTGCCGAAGCAGGAAGTTGGAGAGAGTGCAGACGCAGACCGGATGCTGGGAAAGTGAAAAGATCACCCAGGACACATGAGTGGGGGTGTGGGGTGTCACTGCTGTGCTATGAAGTGTCCTTATTGGTAGTCGTAATAACAAGCCCTTGTCCTAACTGCCCTAAGCCGTAGCTCTGGAAAATCCAGGTGGGCTTCTTAGTGGGATTTTCTTTCTACATTTCTGAGGGAAATATATATAGGCAGGGGGGTCCAGAACATTTTCTGAGCTTTAGCTGCAAGCATGATTTCTGCCTAGCTTGGATCAACCCAAATGAAACCCATGGAGTCTTCCATGATATCCTTGGTTATGCTATGGTTCCATCTATTTTATTATTGTTGTTAATTACAGTTTTGAGACAAGGTCTTGCTAGGTTGCCCACGCTGGTCCCAGATTTGAGATCCTCCTGCCTCAGCCTCTCAAGTGCTGGGATTACAGACATACGCTCCATGCACATCTAAATACTAATGCAATTAGGGGTGCTGGAGGAGAAGGATTCTCTTTGTGTCTGCATTCTGCCTGGCCAATTCCCCCTTGTCCTTGTTGGAGTGGGTCCACACAGGGATAATGGCAACAACTATTTTTTTTATGAACCTGATGGGAAACACAGTGAGGCCTGTTTCCCTCTGTCTGAGCTCAGACTCAAGCATCCCCACTGCCTGTTATCATGTCTGCAGGGAGGGCAGGGCTGGCGCCTGAGAGGTTGCAGCCTGGGCCTTCCATACACTGCTAACCACCCAATAAGAGATGAGACAGGTGTGGAAAATGCAAATCACACCAAGGAAATCTAGCTGTAGCAACCGTTCTGCTCTACCAAACCCTGTGCATAAGGACATCACAGATTTCCACCAAGGTACATAGCTCCTTATCTCCTCATAGGCCAGGTCAAGCCAGGTCGTACATTCATGGATGGGACTGGGGACTGAACTCAGGACCTTGCCCTTGCCAGGGAAGAGCTTATTCTACTGAGCCATCTTCCGAGCCCCATGGATGTCATTTCGGTGGACCTGGTGAAGCACACAGTAGAAATACAGAGAGAGGAAGTCAGTAGTATGTAGATGCCTCTGAGGCCTGGGCTGCAGAGACAGGGCCTGCAGGGGAAGAGCACAGCACAGTGATTCTGCTCAGGAACTGGGGCCCGTGAGAAGGAGTCTGGTCAGAGGTGCGAAGAGGGAGGCTTTCTTTCACCCAGAAAGAAGCTCTTAGGGGAGCTGCAAAGCCTCAGCAGCAACCGCAATATACACCTCTGGCAGTCCTGCTGTGACTCTAGCAGGTTCTTGCATTCACAGTTCTTGGTCAGGCAACAGCAAAGGCCCCCGGGCATCTGACTGCCCTCATGGAAAATGAAAGCTTTGCTTTCCAGTGCGCTGGCATGCAGGGTTGGGACTGGCAGGATTCACAGGAAGGCCGGGGAGCGGAGCATTTCTTCAGGGCCCAGCATCTCCTTGTTAACTGCTCTGGCCAGAGGGCCCAAGAGGCAGGACAGAGCCCTGCTGGCCTACACTGGCTCTGCTGGCCTACAGAGGGCAGAATTGTAGCCTGAGCTCTTGTTGGGGACCTGTGGGAGAGCCCGTGGGAGGAGGGAAGCAGGAGCTGGAGGAGCCTGGGTACCTCTGGGCCCTTACCCCACACATAGAAGCTGTTCTGGAGAGGGGCCCCAGAGCCTCGGCGCTAGCCTGATGGCGCTACAGGCTGCAAGTTCTCTGGGAGGCTCAGAAGGGGGCTGCTTTCTGGGCCCATGTAGGAGGTGCGCAGCTGCCTTTGGAACTGGGTTAAATGGATTCTAGCACAGTGTCTGCTTGCCAGGTGCCTCTTGGGTGGCTCTGGGAAGACACAGAACTGAGCCCCACATTCTGAGCCTGAAGGAACTCTCGTGAGGGCAAGCCCCCAGGGGCAAGGGTGAAATGGTGCATCAGCACTGGAAAGTTACACCAAAGACTGAGCGCGGCTGGCGGGGGTTGAGAATCTTGGCTCTGGAGCCCGCAGGCTTAACTAGTGTCCCCTGCTGCCCCGCTCATGCCCATCTCAGTGGCAGCCCCTGGACCACGATGAGTTTGCTTTTCCTCACCGGGCCAGACCCTGGCACCCACAGCGGTTTCCGACACAGGGAAGACCATGACAGCGTTACAGGAGAGGGACCCGGCCAGGGGCCCTTCTGACTGAACATTTCCTGGAAAAGCTAGGGCAGCCAGGGAAGAGTCAGAGACGCGTGAGGCTGTCAGGAATTTGGGCAAGGCCTCATCTCTGTTCTTCATGTGCTCTTGATTCCTTAGGTATGGGGAGCCACAGATAATCTACTAGAATAGAAGTGACCCCATTAGAAAGCTGTCCCCTACGATTTCCACTACTCTTTTCTTTTCCAGGGGGATGCTAAGAAATAGTTTGTAGAATATGTTGACTCTGCTGAAGAAAACAAAGCTTGTAAGCACATTACCTAGAAAAACCACCTTCTTTCTTTCCATTTTTCCTTCCACACCAGCAAGGCCGAGTCTGCCGAGGGCTCTTCACTGTGGCACTGCACCCCACTTGGCCTCTGTCCGTTTCTTCCATCGGGCATGTCCTCTTAGCAGCCTCATAAACATGTTTGCAATTTTACTTCCAAACCTGCTCCAGAAGCTGAGAGCCCTCCCCTCTTGGAGTGAGCCCCAAGTACGCCATTCTAGGTTTGTGGTTCCCTGCTAGGCTGGGAGCAGCGCAGTGCCTGGCAAATGTTAGGTGCTGAGCAAATATTTCTCTCCAATATTGTGCATCTTGGAATGCGTAAGTTTTTGGAAGCATCCGTATGTCGTTCTGTGAGCTCTGTACACAGCCAAGGTCGGCAGTATTCTCCTTTATCATCACAGCTAGGATCAAGCAAGGGTCTGGGAAGGTCCCTTGTAAAAGTAAAAGGATTACCAGGGATTCTCCTGCCAGTAACTTCCAGGCCACCTTTTACACAGGAGTCCTGCCCAGTGGGTACGCTGAACTCTCCAATCACAGAGTATAGACTGGGTAGGACTTAATGTGGCTGAGACGGCCCGGCAGGAAGAGGGATGTGCTGCAGGGGCAGTGACAGCGCAGGGTGGAGCGGATGTGACCTCACTGCTGCGGGGGTGGGGGGGGGTAGGGGCGGGGAGAAGGGGAGGCTGGGGCAGGAGGTGGGATTCGGGTCTTTTGGGGAGCCTGTGGGTACCGCTGCTAAGTGTGCAGAGAAGGACAGAGGGCTTCTGGGGGTCGATGAGGGAAGGGGAGGGGAGGGAAGGGGAGCAGAGACCAGAGACTGTGTGGGTGGGTGGTGTTCAGCCTTGCTGGGTTTCAGATCTGGAATGGACGTGCGTGCACACGTGTAGTGCGCAAGGCTGAGCTGCCAGTTCCCCCCGGTCGGTGGGCAGCCCCAGGCTCCCCGGGCCAGTTGAAGCAGGGATTACTTTCTGGTTTAGTAGATTAAATGCTGAGGTTTCTGTGAATTAAACCCCAAAGCAGCTTTGGAATGTTTTCACTATCTCCACTGAGAAAATGAGATCTTTTTCATCTGGTAACACAAGGATAATAATCCCCAGATCCCCGGGCTGCAGGGAGGATTAAGTGGGATCCTGTACGTCAAAGCCCCTGGTGATGGGGACACAGAGCCCCGTCCGGGGTGGCTCCCTGGTAAAGCAAGGCTCAGGCTGTCTGCCCAGGAGCCAACTCCACATCACAGAGCTCCGGTCTCTGCCCGGCTGCACAGCCCTCCCCTGGGTGTCCTTTCACATTCTGGCTTCCACGGCTGGTCCCATCCAGCCTGTCCACCTCTGAGCGGGAAGCAGGCTGGTTTTCTAATCTCTCAGAACCCTCTTGGAGGCCTGTGTGTGGTGGGTTAGATTCTGTGGGCAGGCTGGTGATTTCCGGGGCCCATCTGCCCTGCCCCCTCTCCTTCCACCCATGATCTCTTGGATCTGTTTTTAAAAAGCAATCCAGATAAGGAGGAGCTGGAGGCCTGCGGGCACCTTGTGAACCCCTAGGAATGCTTAACCTGTGTCTTCTAAAGTCTGTGAGGTGAGTGAAATAGCCCAAAGGCTCTGCTCCCTGATGCACTTCAGGCCCATCTGTCAGACTGCAAGCGCTGAAGATCAACCTGTATCCTTGTGAGTCCCAAATTGGCACCTGCCTCAGGGCCTTTGCATGTGCTCCCTTGGTGCCTGGAATGCTTTCTTCCTAGAAAGCTATAGTGATTACCTCTACACTTGAGCCTTTGTTCAAATTTCAAATGCTGCCTCCTCCTGGAGGCCAAATGGTTTTCTTCTCTACACAGTTTTCCTGTCCCTCTGTCTTTCCTGATGCTAAGTGGTAACAGACAGTGTCCTCCTCACTGGTCTACTATTGGTTGCATGGCCAGGAAAGCATAGACTATGAAGGCCTAACCACTGAATAACTGAGTACAGTGTTTCAGTGAGTTTCTGCCTAGAGAGTATCAGCCCTGTCCAAACTGCGGAAGAGTGGAACAGAATGACCGAGTCTGCAGTCCTAGGACCTAGTTCCTTCCCTGTTGTCCACTTCCTGTGAAACCTCAAGTGACTCATTTAACATCTCTGGACCTGGAGCAGAGCACAGAACCTGAAGAAGGTAGCAGCTCCAAATGGGGGAGAGAGATTCAAGGGCAGGGCAGGGTCAAACTGATAAAGAGCCAGTTTGCCAAGCATAAGAAGTCCCAGGAATATAAAGTAGAGGCCTGTTTTTCATGAAGAAAGCCAGTGTCTCATTTCTCTCTGTGCTGCCGGCTGGGCTATGTCAGGTGGCTGTGTGTACCAGAAAAAAAAAAAAAAAAAAAAGAAATCCCTTTGACTGAAATGGCGCTGTTTCACCAAGGCCACTTGGTTTTGCTTTCAAATAATTTCTTCAGGGCTCCCAAGCGCCTTCTCTTACATACTCATTAGCAGTCCACAGAACTTAAAGGGGAGACGTTAATTAGGTACAACCCGGGGATCATTTACCAGGGAGAGACCTCGAAGAGGCCGCCTTGCATCCTTCCCAGCTCCTCCTGCAGCTCGTGTGAGCCCTGGGCCCTGGCCCATGACAGCCCAAGTCACAGGTTGAGAGCCTCAATCTGCCGCTTGGAGCAGGCAGTCTTTATGATTTTTTAAAAATATAAATTCTGGAAAAGTACACAGGGCTGGAGCATCTTGGTGCCTGGGGATGGGTCTGACTCCTGCTCACAGAAGTGCAATTATTGACTCTGCTGCTAATGAGGGGTGTGCGGTTCATAGGCTCTGGGCTGGGGAAGAACAGCTGAGACAGCCTGAGTTGGCGGAGAGGTTCTCGAGATGGCTGTGCCGAGCCCTGATTCTGCCACGCCAGCCAAGATGCCAGCATTCCCAGCCCGGGTCCCTCTGGAGAACCTTGAAGGTGGAAAAATGTTTAGACTCTTGGGCTGCTATGAGCTTCTGGTGTGCCTGTAGAGGAGAGAGGTGACTTCAAGTGCTGGCGTCTTGGGTGGGATCGATGTAGATATGAACCAGGAGGTGATGGCCCAGCGGACTCCACACTGCACAGCGAAATCCAGTGGAATCAGTGGGGTGTGAGCTGTGTAGTTGAGGTTTCAGATAAATGATGTGTTAATTATGAGAAGAATAGGGATGTAGGATTAATTTCAAAACCACGCATTAATTAATGGGTAAGCAGCAGAGCAAGGAACGGGGGAAGAAGGTTTTCTGCTGGCAGCTGTTTGCCAATTAGCAGCTGTGAGCATTGCTAGTGCTGTGGCTTGGAGCAATAGTATTGTCTTTCTCTCTAGGCCTCAGTTTTCTCATCTGTGAAAGGGGATAATGTATTTTATGGCTGCAGAGGCAGATCTGGGTGATTTAGGCTGTCAGGTTCTCCGCACACCAGAAGCTCTCAGTCAACACCTGTAATTATCAGTGTGACCACTCCTGTCAAGAGGGGGCAGTCTTTCATGAGCCCCACTGGGCTTTGTGCCTGGGCAGGCAATGGTGACATGACCACAGTGGAGCTTCTGGGTGAGCTCTGAGCCCACTGAGCTCCTTTCTCACGGGCTCTTAGGTGCTGCTGGTCCCTAGTCACTCAGAAGTGAGAAAAACAAGAGTGACAGAGCTCAAATGGCGGAGCTCTGGTTGACACCATGGCAAGGCTGGGATGCATTCTAATGCACCCGGGTGGGGGTCTCCTGGGGCTGCTGTGTACCCCTGTTTGTAGCCAGAAGGCAGCCTGTGTGGGGTGTTGGTGGGTTGTCTGTCCTGGGTGGTGGAGGCAAGTGAGGACCGTGTGGTCCCCAGAAGCCCCCACAGTTCCTCTCTGTGTTGGGCCAGGACACAGGAATCAGTGCGATGTGGGTGTTGGGGAATGATGCGGAATATGCCTACCCCATTCCAGACGCCCGGAAGCTGCTGGTGCACCCCAGGAACTGAGGTCTCAGTGTGTCCTGTATCTCCTCTGGGAACCAGCTTGGTTTAGGTGGTTCTGTGCCATCAATACCCCAATAGTGGGGTCCCATTGTACCCTTCATCATGTACCTGTTCTCGAATCTTCTGTCTCTGGGGAAGACTGCAAGGCATGAGCCGTCAGTCAGAGCCTACAGGCATCAAAGACCCAACCTGTGCTCCAAGTCCAGGTACTCAGTGATGGACAGAGGTCAGAAATTGGAAGAGGGTGCTACACGTGACATGTGTCTTAACTCATCAAGTTATGGGACAGTCAATCTCATCTGTATTTAATTAATAATGAAAATGCAGCTCAGAGAGGTTAAGCCACCTATTCAAGGTCATGCAGGTAGACCACGGTGACTTCAAGGTTTGTGCTGCCTCTGCCAGGACTTACTTAGCTGTCAGAGGAGATTCCTGATAAGGAAGGAGGGAGTGGCCAGAAGTCTAGGTGTCTGGCTATTCCACAGGGTCTTGGTTTGAGAAATGAGCCAGGACGACGACCTCTTAAGAATGAGAATTGAGGTGCAGAGACTATTCCTGCCATGCTGCCCAAATCAAGGTTGTCGAGTCATGGCAGGCTTCCTTGTGAAGGGGGCGTCATCATGGATGGGCTCTGGAAAGATGGGCTGCTGCCTGTCACCAGGTTAATTCTGCAGAGAAGAGGGAAGTCACTGCCCAGCTTGGCCAGAGCAGCATAAGTGACAAACGTGCAGATCGTGTCACGCTGAGACATGGACTCCGCTGAGTCTTCACACCTTTCCCTGCAACCTCAGGCTTAGCACCCCAGCCTAGGGCCTGCTATTCTATATCTGAGCCACCTGCGTGGAGAGTCCTTGTAGGGCACAGGCTGCAGGCTATGAGCAGATTCTGCTTCCGCAAGGGAGGATGGAGGCCCAGGAACTGACACTTCATGTGGGGCCGGGGATTGAACTTGGGTCCTTCTGCTTGCCAGATAGATGCTTATGCCTCTGAGCTATCTCCCCATCCTAGAGTCTGCATTCTGACTGTGCTACTGAAAGAGGCTGGTTGTGGCCACTCTGCATGTTTGAGTCACATTGTGTTCACCTTGTGCACATTTCAGACCTTACCAGGGATCTGGCATTGCTAGAAGTGCTGGGGGGTGCAGTAGGGGGAGGGATGCAGCTGTTTTTTCCTCCTGCACAGAGCCCAAGAGTTCACAGCCCCTGCCTCTTGCCACAGGAACTGTCCACCTGGCTTTGCACAAGTTCTCTGCTCATTTGCCAGTTGGAGAATAATGTGGAAATGATGGAGGAACAATGCAGAAATAGGGCCTGCCCTGATGCTGACCCATCTAGAACTCAGCTTCCATGTTCTGTTCTTTGGGAGCTCTGTTTGACAGTATTGCACCCTCCTCCCTTTGGGGCATAAAGCACTTGGTTAGTAACAGTGGGCCTTCAGTTAGATGTCCTGAGTCCAAATCCTGAGGTCTGGTGTGTGGCCTTGGGCAAATCATTTAAACTCTGTGCTACAGTTTCATCATCTGTCAGGTTGGGATGCTACTGCTTGTCTCACTGCAGTAAGCACTGCACGCCCACGCTATTGTTTGCTCAGCTCCTGGGGTGAGCTGGACTTGCAAGTCAGTCCTCTTTGCTCATTGTCTCTGTGGTCATCATCATCGCTTACTTTCCTGTCCTCTCCACCTCTCTCAGGGCAGGTCTCGCTGCTCTGTGATCCTGGGACCTGCATGGGAAGCTCATGCGGGAGCACTGTGGGCCCAGCAGAGCAGGGAGCTGCTCACAGGCTGCAGATTTATAGCCTAGATAGCAGCCTTAGATAGCAGCCTCTCCCCGCCCCTCCCAGCAGCCTGACCTTTACCTTTTTGCTTCTTATCTGGGAACTGACAGAAAGCAGAGGGCTTCCCAGCTCCAGTCCACCCTGGCTCCAGGGGCCACAGCCTCAGCCTTGGGTTCTGGAGCTTCCGTCTCCCAGGGCAGCCCTCCCCCATACACTTAGCCTTGGGGCTATGGGGTGACAGCTATGCCTCATCACTCCCAGCGCCAGCACCGGACCAGCTGTGCTACCCTGAGATGCCCCCATCTCCTTAAATTCTGGGGGCACCTCTGGCCCTCCTGGGGCAGTAGGGGTGGGTGCCAGGCTTTGATTGAACACAGTCTTCTCTTCCCATCCCTGGCTGAAAAGAAAAACGCAGGCACACAGAACAAAAGGGCTGCTGCCTCCTGTGAAACATCACTTCCTAATCCCAAGTTCGGCCAAGTGTACCGTCAAGCTATTTAGGAGGGCCTTAAATTATTTCCACTTTAGAAATCTTTCTGTGTCCCCCATTTTGCTCCCCTAGTCAGCAGAGGTGAAATTGCTCTCCTCGCCGGCCTTCACGGCCTCAGCCCCAGGACCCCTGCTTTGTGGTTTGATATTAGGAACAGACACTGGGCTGAATGAGGCATTGTTCCTCAGCCAGATCGGTAGCGCTGCTGAGTTCAGCCAGCGAGTTGTCCAAGGCCCAGCACCCGAAGGCTACGCTGTGGCTTACCCCAGAGTGACCTGTTCCTGATCAGCTGCCATCAGCAGCATTGCCCCACTTGCGTCTGCTCTCCCTGCCTCTCTGCTCACGCCCCAGAGCTGTGGGGAATGGAGCTGAGTTTTGCAGAGCAAACAACCTACACTGAACTTTAGATAGACCCTGTTTAGGGCTCCAGACTGCAGGAACAACAGAATGATCCTCCTGGGTGACCCCTGGTCACGCTTTTGAGCCTTATCAAAGCGAACTCTTCAGCGTCTCCTGCTGGCGTACTCCCTTGCTGTGGCCGGTGAAAGTTCTGGAAATTACCATTAAGCCGTGAACAATGAGGAGCATCGATTTATGTTCTTCCTCCCAGAACGTGGACATCATCTAAGCTGCTTTCTCTTCTCACGTGTTTTCCACATAGATCTAAATATAGAACAGCTGCACCTCTCTTTTAAAAGGAGCCTTTCGGACACAGTTGTCCTGATGACTTAAGAACTTTCACTGCAAGTCTTTATTATCCAGCCCCTCCGCCTTTCTCCCTCTGCTCCTGATGTTTGGCCATAAATGCCAAAAACCCCAATAGAACCCTCCAAGCAGTAGGATTCAATGAAAGAACAATGACAGGATGTTGGCTTTCAAAGTGTCAGTGTTTGCCAAATAAGTTTATCCTTTATTTATTATTTTCATTGCGGTTTAAACCAGGCAGCCCTCAAAGCCAGCTCTTTAAACCAAAACGTATGTGCTGTCGGCCTGGGCTCAGCCTCAGTGCTGAGCTTGGAGCCTTCTCCCCCTGACTCCCCACCAGTGACTGGGACCCAAGATAGTATGTTTTGAATTTGCTGAGAGATCTACTGCTTTGGGCTCAGTTTTAGTACTTTTAAAAAGCAATCAATAATGGCCAGTTTGTAATAAGAAAAATTTATGAACTGACAGGCAAAATGTAATTATGGAGGGGATTCCTTGCAAGAAAAAAGAGGTGATGGGCACAGGCGTCCCGACAATCTGTTTGCGCTCATTTTCATTCATATAAATGATGAAGTGCCTCTGGGCTGAAGCAGCCTTCTCCAAAGGCTTCCTGAGAGCCTGGAAAAGTCGCTGCCAAAGTTGTCACTAACGAAGGGCAATGACTCTTTGCATTAACTTCGCATTGTTACCCACAAAATGGATTTTTCACGGTGTTACTTTTATGACTAAGGCTGTTACCAGGCAGCAGCGTCAGCACCTCATCTTCTTGGTCCCCGAGGAACCGGGAGTGCTGCGCGCTTTCTGGAAATGGGGCCGGAGCTCCCGGCACCTCCGGAGGCTCCAATTCCTTCCCTCACCCCTCCCAGTCACTCTCTTGGACCACTTGGTCCTGTAGGCATCACAACCACTGATGGGAGAGAGGGGAGCTCTCTGACCAAAAAGGTATGGAGAGGGAGAGAGCGAGAGTGAGAGCGAGTGAGAGAAACAAACAGACAGACAGAGATAGAGACAGACACAGAGAGACAGACAGAGGCAAAGGCAGAGATAGAAAGAGGCAGAGACAGAGAGGGAGATGGAGACCGAGACAGAGAGCAGATGTTTTGGGGAAACAGCAGAAGCTCTCCCCAAACTGCCTGCCTTTGATCACACACAATGGTAAGCACAGTGCGGGTCTCAACAAATGCTGGGACAGAATCATACCAGTGAGGCCCAGAACCTGTGCCCTCACCCACTTTCAGCTTACAACGTGGTTTGAGACCAGTGTCCATTTGCCTTTCTACAGCAATCAGACGGGAAGTTAGGATTACCCAGGCAGCCTTTCCAGCTGTTTTGGTTCACATCTAGATGTCCCCCCAAAGCCTCATGCACTCATAAGTGAGTTCACTGGGGGGCGACTGGACTCGAGATGTGAAGATCCCTGGTGGATTAGTCCACTGATGAGTTTAGGGCTAACTGTGATGCTGGAGGTGGACCTGGTTAGCACTGATGGAGTGGGTCACTGGCGCGTGGCCTGGAAGAGTACCTCTCCCCTCTCCCTGCCATGCTCATGTGTCCTGGCTCTATCCCCCCACCCTGCCGCCTTACTGTGAGCAGCCTTTCCTCTGCTCTGCCTCTCTTTCATGCTATCCTTCCTTGGACTGAAACCTCTATAACCTGTGAGCCAAAATAAATCTTCCCTCCCCTAGGCTGTGTGTCGGGTATTTTATCCCAGCATGGAGAGAAGTAGCTAAGACATTGGCCTGGGTCTTAGATTCCATCTGCATCCCTTGTGACAGATGTGTCTCCATTTGACAGATGAGGAAAGTCAGGCTCAGTGATGTGACAGCCACACACTGTCTGGGGGTGGGAATATTTTTTCAGAAGTGCCTTTGTTGTGATTTGGCAATCATGTTGTGTGAACATTACTGTGTGTACTTCACAAGCCCAGATAGATATAATACTACAAGGTGACATAACCTTAGGGGATGACTGTGTACACACATTTGTGTTTTTCTTCCCAGCAGTCACGTAGATTATTAGTTCTTGAACCAGGACCTCAACTCACATTTTTCTGATTCTTTGGACACATGTGGAATAAGAAGACCACTTAAAAAGAATTGTTCTTTTTGCAGCTCAGTAGTCTAAGCACCTGTTTGTCAAGCACAGGGACCTGGGTTTGATCCCCAGCATCAGATGCTGCACCAGCCCTGCTCTGAGCATGGTGGCATATGCCTGTAATCCCAGCACTAGGGAGGCTGAGACAGGAGGATCTCTATGAGTCTGAAGTGTATAGTGACAACCTCTAGCCCAGTAAAATTGCTTTCAGATTTGTTGACTGACTATTGTGCAGTGAGGTCAAGGCTGACAGAGGTCAGACCTGCCCTGCTGTCATGCGTGTGTGGAAGTTTATAGTCTTCCAAGAGCTTCCACAGTTTAACTAAATGCCATTGGCAACTCACCATAGCTCTGGGAGACTGGTGGGGAAATAGGTCTGTCCCACATTGCAGAGAAGAACAGAGGCAAACCTAGCAGCTCAGTGACATGTCCAGGGTCTGAGAAGGCACCCTCAGTGTGTTGGAAGCTCCAGATGCCCTTGCTGCAACCACTGATGTGCACAGGATCTTTTCATTGCTTTCACAGAAAATACCCACCTGGGTGTCCTCCAAACAAGATGGCAGATCCTGGAGTGATCTGCTCTTCCCTCTGTGCTGCACCTGAGGGGTGGGTCAAGTGATCACAGATGCAGCTGAGATCTGGAGGCCAGTGTTTCCAAAAGGCATCTGAAAGGATCACTAAGATGTCACCCCAGAGCGATGCTGGGTCTGCAGAGCCTCACATGCAGCCCCTTCCTTCTATGGATCTCAGCACTGCTGTCGTGGCAGTGGTTGACTGCACTTCCCAGAGATTTTCAGCAGCAAAGCCAAAATGTAGAGTCTGATCCCTAACACCGGGGGGTTTAAGGCCAATGCTCCTGCCTTTCTCTGGGCCTGGTTGCTGGCAGGTTTGGGTGTGTTTGGCTCTGCGCAACAGCCAGGAGGGATGAGTATGATCAAAGACAGGTGTGGCTGTGGGAGGTAGATGCCAGGCTCACCCAGGCAGCCCTACCAGTCATGGATTCTCTCTGTAACTGCTCATTTGCTGTTGTAACCATGCCATAAACGCTATAGCTTGGTGCTCAAAGACAGCGATCATTTCTTCTCTTTGTGTGTGTCTGTGGGCTGACTGTTGGCTGAGCCAAGTGGGCTCTTCTGGGTTGCCCCAGGGCTTTGGATTCTTCCCTGTGAACTTTACCTTCTTCCAGCACCAGTTAGCCACCCAGAGCCAGAGCCAAGTCAGCTGCTGGAGGCTGCTGATGACATCTTTTTGTGTCTCATTTGCCAACATTTCATTACCCTAAGCAAGTTATGGACCAAGTGTGACCTTAGTGGGACAGTGACATCAGCTCTGCATAGATAGTAAGGTGGGGGAGGTGGAAAATACCCAGTTATCCACACCATGTGACCCCAGCAACCCTATATCTTAATTGACTTTGACTCACAAGAGAAAAGAGATGCCACTAATGACTGAGAACCAGAGGAAGACTCAGAGAACAAGGACAGGGTGGCTGTGAGTGCTTCCCATGAAGGGGCTGCGTGGGTGGAGTTCAGGACCACTGGACCCTGGGGAGAGGCTGGAAGCAGGGCAGAAGACAGAAGTGCCAGAGCCTGGCTGAACTGGATCAAAAATCCCAGCTTGTACCCTTACTAAGTCAGCTAAAGTCAGCCCAGGGCTCTGCATTCTTGGGTTCAACCAACCAGAGAACGAGAATATTTGGAAAATAATTCTGTCTGGATTGAATGTGGAGAGAGTTTTCATGTTACTATTACCTAAACTTTTTGATATGATAACCGCTTGCATAGGTTCACATTGTGTAGTCGCCAGCCTTCATGTGAAGGATACGTTTTTGAGAACTGTGCTGTTGGGTGATTTCTTCATTGTGTAAATATCAGAGTGTACATACATAAACTAGGCCAGCTGAGACTAGGTGTTTTGAATTTGGAAAGGGGCCCATCATTAACCAATGGGGAACATAACTTTATTAGGTACTTCAAATAGATTATTTCCAGGCTACATAAGGATGTGTGTAAGCTATGTACAAATGCCATGCCACTTTCTGCAAGAGATTTGAACATCTGTAGATTTTTACTATCCGTAAGGCTCCTAGGACCCATCACTCATCAATTCTGAGGTCTAACTGCACTTATCTTCAGTCTCCTCACCTGGAAAAGCAAGGACAATTCTATATCTCTTGTGGTGAGTGACACTTCAGGGAGAGCAGTCAGGAATCTAGGACCTGTGGTGAGGGAGCTTGTCATAGAAAAGAAGGAGAATGCAAAAGGGAGCTTGTCATAGAAAAGAAGGAGAATGCAATCATATTTAAGATGATGTTAGGTTTCTTTGTAGGAAAAGGGCACAAGGAGAAGCTTGTGATCCACACAGAAGGAGATAGAGAAAGAGGCTAAGATTAGAGGCTTCTGTAGACATTCCCCTAGATGTTTGCATTCCTTCAAGAAATGTTTATGGAACAGCTACCCTGGTGCCAGGCACCCAGAGGCTGGGACTACAGCATTGACGGGAACAGTTGAAAATCTCTGCTATGGTGGAACATATGTGATGGGGGTTGGGGCTGGAATTGACTAAGAATCTACTGTGTTTCAGGCACTGTGCTTGGCTCAATCCCCACATTCCAAGTTGGCTGCTACTACTTCTGATTTTGGGGGTGAGAAAACTGAGACTGAGCCTAAGTAACTTTCCACTGGCTATCTGTGGCACAGCTAATTTTGCTCAATGCTTTCTATGTATTTTGCCACATCCCTAGCTACCAGTTCCAGCATGACCATTTATAATGCAAGACTCAGCTCCATGGCAGGGTATGGGAGAAAACGACAGTGGTACAATATAAGAGTCACTTCCAAAACCAAAGATGGTGCCCTTGAAAGGAGAGTGGCCCTGGGTGGGACATCTAAAGTTGGCTTTGGAGCAGGGTCAAGGGTCTGTTCTGGAGGGACAGTTCCTTTCCTCACTATTCCTGAGAGACAGAGGGTCCAAAGCCCCTTCTTAAGAGTCCGGGTTCCAGGAGCAGGAGTCACTGTGAATGGCTTTGCTATTACTTTCCAGCAGTTCCCATCACAAGAGTCAAATGCTCAAAGATAATGAGACCTGAGATGGCCCGAAGTCACAAATAAATCCAGAACAGATGTTAGGAAACCTTTGGAAAGTTTCAAATGTGAAGATAAGCCTGGGCATTGTTGGCAGAACTTTGCACCTTATCAGGAACAACCACTCAGGCTGAGTAGGCACATAGAGGCCCGGGTTCCTTCTACTTCCTCTCCAGCTCAGTGGGAGTGGGTCCTGGGCCAGGGTGCATCCAGCCCATGGATTAGTGGTCTCCATACCCCTGCCTCAGTTTGCTCTTTGAGGCTCTTTGCCCTCTCAAACCCAGAGGGGGAGAAAGACACTCATAACCCTCTACTTCCCCAGGCCCCTCCCCCATAATCCTTCTGACTCCATGAACTTTGACCTAGGCCCCTACTTTGGAAGTCTGGTGAAAGTTGGGTTTACAGAGACAATTTGCTGAGTACTTACTTTCTCCCAGACACTCCACAAGCAGATTCTAACCTTGTCCAAGGTCTCATTAGACTGTGGGGCTAGGTGGGGTCTCTGTCATGTTATCTCAAATTTCACTGGTTCAAGCTCCATCCTACAGACACCATGACCCTGTTTAGAGGTCCATAGGGCAAACCTCCAACAGATCCTGAACTGCCGGGTTGATTTAGGTTTATGCAGCCTCTTCTTTGCCCTCCTGACCATGGCAGTTATTAGAGTTCTGACTGTGCTACTTGGGGCCTACTGATTCCAAATCTGTCCCCCTGCAGGTGCTCGAACATGACTGCACCCCACATAGAAACAACCTCCTCATATCTTCGTCTGCATTGCCGGTGTCCCCTTCTGTATCTCTTATGGAGCACGTTTCATCCAGACCGCCTGGAAATCTATTCCTCCCCCTTCGGCCTGCAGCTGCGGTCTCCGGGCTTAGACCAAAGTTTCTTTAGGTAGACTGAGTAGCTAGGATGCCCAGGAGATGTCATACTGTATCTGTTTGCGTGTGCCTTTCCACCTCCTCCTGTCTGAGCCCTGCTTCCCTGCCAGGAGGAGCCTGTGTTCCCTGCCTTTTGCCATTGGATGGAAACTTACTTTCTCTCAGACACTCCACAAGCAGATTCTAACCTTGTGTCTGAGAGCAAGTAAGTATGTGACTTGCTGTCCCAGTGGCTCTCACCAATCCATTGTAGAGAAACGCAACATTTTTCAAAAGAACAGCCGTAACAAAAATCCGTGGTCATGAACACACCAGGGGTGGAAATGTCCAAGCCTTCTGCTTTGAACCAAGGATTTTGGTTATAAATATTTAAATCAAAATTATGCTAATGCTGGGGGCTTTTTATTGTGAGAATACTACTCAAGACTAAAAACACCTAGGCCAATAAAATCCTTAATTTTTGCAAACTATTAAGCCACCTCCATGTTTTTAGTTTTAAGATTAAATTACTAAAATGGTATGTTTCTTTTTTAGTGAACTCTTCACAACAGACATGCTTTATTGATCCATGTTATATTGGTTTACATTGATTATCGAATTGACTTGGTGAGTTTTCTTTTTAAGCCATTACTGCTGTCAAGATCAATTCTCTAGAGTTAGACTGTATATATCTAAAGGTTATTGTATCTATATTTTTCATTGCTGGGAATCGAACTCAGGGCCTTGCATGTATCAGCAAGTGCTCTTCTACTGAGCTACACCCCCAGGCCCACTGTATCTATTGTCCATTCTATTCTATGTTAATTATTTTACCAAGAGTGTTCTTTAAAATTTGAAAAAAACACTTCATAGTAGTTATAGCTAATCTCACAGGAAGCTGTGAGCAGTTCCACTTTGGCTTCCAGAATGGCTTTCTTGTCAATGTAGTCTGATTTATGGTCCACATGGTCTAGCTTGTCACACTGTTTCTCATCTCCTTGCTTACTGTGCTCTCACTGTGTCACTGGCCAGGGACAGATTGGGGGGAATGAGACCTGGGGTCAAATATCCTTGCAGCCAAAATAACTGGGCCCAGCCATCCTGCTTCTGGTACTTATAGGGGTAAGGCATGGTTCCTGTTCTCTAGGCTTGGAGAATTGACAGCTACTAAAAAAAAAAAAAAAAAAAGCATCAAATAACCTCAGCTAGTTGCTAACAGAATTGAATTTAGCATCCTGGGAAAAGTTAAGAAGGGAATGACACTACATTGTCCAGCCTCTCCTAACGCAGGTGTTTCACAAAATAGTTCAGAGTGAATTGAAGGTTTCGGGGGAGAAACCCTCTGCTGGCCGCTGGCTGACTTCCCATAGGCTAGAAGTTTTCAATTACCTTGAGTCCCTCCTCTCCACTCACTGCCTCTTCCTGAACACTTAGGTTGATTGAGGTTGCCCTGTGCCTCCTAGGGGGTCTAAGAGAAGTGCCCTGAGCTTAGTGAACATTTAGCTTTGGGGACAGGGAAACACTTACATGATGCTGTGGCTTTTAGACACAACAGGCTAAGTCATCTTCCTTTGTCTCTTTCTCCAGACTGAGTATATATTAATACAAAACCTTGCTTGATTCTGGGGCACAGAGATGCTGGGCAAGAGAGGCTCCGTGCATTGCTGAGAAAGCTTTCTAGGCCATTATCTCTGAAGCACAGCAGGCACAGAAGTAGGTGCTATTAGAGGCTGCTAAGGGCTGGGCTGCATCCTGCCAGAGACACAGAAAAGGGTTAATTACAAAGAGAAGCTGGCTGGACAAAGGACCAAAGACAAGAAATGTAAAAGGCTAGGAGGAAATGAAGAAGGAAAAAAGCCAGGGCAAGATAACTTGGGCCCAGATGGCAATTCTCTAAGCAAGAAACTCAGTGGGAATTTCTGTGTCTCTCTGCAATCACAGCAGCTATTAAGACAGGGATCTTCAAATCATAACTGGTCCTAAATCCTGTAGACCCAGATCTGGAAAGGAGAGGTTCACACTGTACATCCCTCCAGGTTAGATTCTTTCTACACATCCTATAGAATCCCTTCTAATTCAAAACTTTCTCATCTTTTGTGAGCAGTCAACTAACCAAGGGTAATTAAGAACCTCATGTTCTCTCCTGGCTTGCTGAGCTGCGACAGCTTTAGTAGGAACCTGTCTTAGCAGCCACTCAGGACGGACCAACCTGAGGGCAGAGCAGGATGACTTAGGTGCCAGGATGAGTTAGGTACCAGCACTGACAGCTTGACTTAGGTACCTTGATGCGAGCATGAAATCGTAACCATCCCATGTGCTGTATGTTTACTCTATCCATGACAGAAAGCATAGTGAAGGTCAAACAAGACTTGGATTGGAATCTCAGCACTGCCACTATGCGATGCTGGCTGCATAACTTCACCTGTCAGATCCTCTGTTTTCTTCTCTGTAAAATGGTACCTGCCACCAAAGCCCAGAAGTATGGAAGAATTGCTCCAAGTCTAGATTTCTTTCTGTGCATCGTGGTTGCCTCTGTGTGCTGTCAGCCAGCAGCCTTGTGGCACTTATTAAGAGTGCTCATGGCAGTGGCAGTGATGGCGCTCCCAATGGGGAGGTGATGACAGGAAAGGTCACACACACTCAAGCTCATTGTTAAGCCTCGAAATAGGACTTTGTGCCACAGAAAACCTGTTGATCAGGGTACACAGAGCCTTTCACAGACCCTCGATTTCACAGAGCCATGGCGTTTAGAGCAGTCGCTCCCATCCAGCACCCGGAGAACATGCCTGGTCACACTGGCACTGAGGACTGCTTGTTAGATGGGTGCCTCTCTGAGATTTCTCCTGGAGTTCCAAGACAATTAATTTCTCTATATATGCCATTTATCAGCATTCCTAGGAAATCTGAAATACGAATAAACATTTTACTAGAGGTAGTATTAGGTTTCCTATTTGCTTCGAAAAAAAAAAAAATATATATATATATAATCTTCTGAGAATCATCTAGGGATAAAATGAGAATTCTGGGGTGGGATATTGCTTTTCAACATTTGTGAGAAATGTGGTGTTTTAGTTCTTTTTTGCAAGGAGCATATAGACACACAGGCACTGCCATCCTTCCCCCATCAGGCATCCACTGCAGGCTGGGTTTCAGAGGAGTCCTGCATGGAATTCTTGTTTGACCTGCCTACCTCCCCTCTCTTCTCAGTCACTCCTGCTGAAGCACCTGTGTTGATCTCAGTTCGGTTGGCAGCCAGTTGCATCAGGGTGAATCATGTCCCCTACAAGGTTATGCCTCCTCAGAACAGAGAATATCAACTTCAAACCTATGACTATGACTCCAGTTAGTTGATAAAAAGTCTTGGGGCTGGGGAGATGGCTTAGTGGAATAAGCACTTCCCTGACAAGCACAAGCACCTGAGTTCAATACCCAGTTCAGCAAAAATAAATAAATAAATAAATAAAGTCTTTTCAGAAATCATTAAGTTAAAAATCTCAAGAGGAAATCATCTTGGATTATCTGGATGGGCCCTAAATCTAATGAAAAATGTTCTCATAAGAGACAAAAGAGGTGACAGGGCTGGAATATAGGGTGAGCATGCGCAAAAAAAGAAGAGACAGAGCTGGCTGATGCAAACACAAGGACCACTGCCAGGCCCAAGAGCTGGAAGAGGCATGGAAGTCTCCTTCCTTAAGCCTTTAGGGGACTAGGGCCCTGCCACTGCCTTAACTCAGCCTTCTGGCTTCTCCCTTCCTGGTTCTCCCATGAGGCTCACCCAGCCCAGATAGTGTAGTTGGACTCTGCCTGCCCAGTAAGGTATTGCATTGGCAAGGATTAGGCAGTTCTGGCTGTTGCAACGCTATGGTAGACTCGATGGCTTGAATCACACACGTGCTTCTCATGACCCTGGAAGCTGAACGTGTGAGATTAGGATGGCAGTAGAGTGGGTTCCTGGTGAGGTCCCTCTTCCTGGCCCCAGGGAGTGTTTCTCCCTCATATCCACACTTGGTGGGGGAAGAGGAAGAGCTCACTTTACTTCCCCTATAGTAAAGGTAGTGCAGGCAGCCCTCCAAATTTCTGGGTTCTACACCTACAGATTCAACCAATTGAAGATCAACATTATTGGAAAAAAGCTACAGCTATATTGTACAAATATGGACTTTCTTTTCTTGTCATTTTCCTTTAGTAGTATAGTGCAAAGCGTACACAACATTTACATTTTATCAGGTAGTGTAAGTACTCTAGCCATGGGCTTGAGATATGTGGAAGGATGTGTGTGGTTATATGCAAATAATGTGTTAATTTATAAAAGAAACTAGTGCTTCCAGGGACGTTGGTATCTCAGGGGGTCACAGGTAATCCTCAGTATAGTTTCTTCATGAGGACTGCATCTTCCTAAAGGCATCAGGTCCTAATACCACTACTTTGGAAATAAGGATTCCAACATCCGAAAAAGCAGACCATAAGCATTCAGTCTGCAATGGCTATATGTTAAGCTAAATCTGCTTGCTTATCTGTCACTTTGCCCACTGTCCTTTTTCTGGAATTACACAGCTAAGCAGTGTCCCCGTATTTGCAGAACTGTGATCATACCTAAAGTTCAGGCTCCAGGGGACTGGTCCCTCATCTTGCAGACACTCCACCTGCAGGGTGTCTGCCCCCTTACATGCATGCCTCTCTGAAGTGCATCCTCCAGCCCAGGCTCCTCCAGGGCAGCCCCTGATAAGAAGCACTCTCCACTGCACATTCCACACTTTGGTCTCTTTGCCTTTTGTTCAGTTTGGAAAGCTCCTTATTCTACTCCTTGTGATTCTGATCAAAAGTCTCAACATCCTCACTGCAAGGGAGAACTTTGGACCCCAGGCAGAGCACTGCATCCTCCTGGGTTCACTGTGGGATGGGGGAAAGGGGGCTGGATCACTTCTGATCATGAACTGCTGCGACAGTGCCAGTCAGAGGCTTGTTCTCCTCTTGAAGAAACCCTAGTAGAGACTGGGGCTGGCACAGTAGACAAACAATGGAAAGTGAGAGAGACAGCGAGCTGATGATGTCCTCAGACCGACAACTACCTGATTTTTTTAGTTACATAAGAATAATGTTTCCGTTCTTGCCTGAGCTAGTTGGATTTAGGTCACTGTTTTTTTTTTTTTTTTTTTGCAAGCAAGAGTCTTTAGTTAAGATATACAACTACTTTCTCCTAATTCAATGAGAAGAAAGATTTGTACTAATAATGTTTGGACAGGATATCATGTCTGTATTTTTTTTTTTTGGTGGGGCAGAACCACAGATTGAACTCAGGCCTTTGCACTTGCCAGACAAGTGCTTATTCTACTGAGCCATCTCCCTGGCCCCCATGTCTGCATCTTGTACCATGAATAACCACTACAAAGACAACAATATACAATGTATTAATTATTGAAACTGTTCTACTAATTCATTTTGAAACTATCTTATTGATATTTGTTTTTCAATAATATTAATTTAAAAAAAGAGTCTTGACCCATGCATCCAACCCAATGCTCCCAAGTGCAACTAAGGATGAAGGCTGGGTTTGGTCTGGGGCATCAGTAGACCTTGCTCCTTTATGACTGTGCCTTCAGTTGAGGTCATTCAGATTTCTTCCTTCCTTCACAACATCCTGACCATGTTTGTGGCCTGTTTCACCTTGGCCATGTATAATCCTTGCCTCTAGTCTGAGTGCCTCTCATTTCTCTGCCTACTGTATCCCCTTTGGGCTCTGCTTCAGATATCATCCAATCCAGGGCTCTCCAACCTCCTCTGCCAACCAAAGGAAGTCTCTTCAGCCTAGGGGGTATCTCTATCTTCCTCAAATGAGAACCCACGATGGAGGAGCGGAGAAAACATATGCATGCACACAGGGAGGATCACTGTCCCTTAATCTAATTTAACTGTAAGAACAACAGCATTGAAAAACAATCTTTAGCAATCAATGATGCAATGAATTATGGAGCAAATCATAAACATTTCCCCCAAATATTATGTCTACAGGAAATGGCCATATACAGCTAATTGTTAACTGGGAAACTTTTTCATTAATTCAAAGAGCCCAACGTTTTAAAATGATACTGTCATATAAATGCAGTGTGAAGGTTTACGTGCAGATCACTCTAAGGTATCCCCCCCTTTTTTTTGGTGAAGCCGACTAATGCTGCATTATGTTTTATTGTGCAATAAAATTATGTGCTAAAATTATGCTCATAAATGTACGCAAATGTAAACCAAGCTATTAGTTATGTTTTCACAGATAAAAGTCATTAGCATAGCTATCAAACTCTTCTCCCATTTGAATAACAGAATTATGTCTGGAGTCCCAGGCTGGCTTGCTGGGGCTCCAGCTCAGGGAGAACAAGTGTAAATCTTTTTGTCTGTGGGAGGAAGCACCTTGGCCTGACCCGACTTCTGGTCGACGGGGTGGGGAACCACAGGGCCCTCTCTGGGTCTCTTTTCTCACATTGTTGGGAAGTCGTTCTTAACACCTCCCCACCTACTTCCTACTAATTAGACTTATCAAAAAACAATTGCGGATCTTTTGAGATTTCAGGAAGCTGACAGTGTCTTTTAGCAACAGTCACAAGGAAACAAAGTTTCATGTATAATTCATGAGGTGCATGGTCATCCTGGTGGGAAATTATCTCCTCTGACAGACTCTGCGGTGGTGGTGTCCTGTCAGAACGGCCTACAGTGTATAATTAAAACCTGAACAGAACAAATTAATGCTGATTACTTTATAAACAGTTTGAAAGCTTGAATTCTGTTCCCTGTCTTGCAAGAAGAAAACAGATATTTCAGAAATGTGTAGATTCCTCCCCTCCCTGCAGTAATAGTCCTACTAATAAAGGGCTCTTGAATGGATATTACAGTTAACATTCTTTGTCCTCTAATTTGCTTCTGTGGCATTCAACTGCACTAAGTCACAGGATCCAAACCAAAAATTTGGCAGGTGCTAAATTTCCATGCAGAAAGCGTCTCCCCTCACTCCTGTATTGCAGTGTTTGTCTGTCTAGCCAAGCTGCAAAAAGCTGTAGTATGCTTGGAATAGGAACACCACAGGACCCACCCGTCAGCCAGTCAGACCTCTTACTTTATGAACAAGGCAACTCGGGCCATTGAAGAGAAGCAGGGCCATGACAAGGTCACTTGATGGCCGACACATGCTCTTCCTAGGGCCCCGTGTTTGAAACAGCAGCAGCAGTAGCAGAAATACTCAACATTTTTGAATACTGATTATGTTATCAGGCCTTGTGCTGAAATCTCCTTTAATTCTCAACATTATGTGAGGTGCATTCTATCTATCACCCCCATTTTACAGATGGAAAGACTTCCAGAGGAGATATTCAGCTCATTGGTGAAATGTCTCACTAGGGACTGAGTAAGTAAATGACCAATGACGACAGCATTTTCCTTTCCTGGTAGACACTAACCACAGCCAAGCACCTCTCCCTCTCTTCTGAATTCTTGTACCCAGCTTTCTAACCAGTCAGTCTCACAACTTCAAGATTTGATCTTTTGAAATTTATTTTCCACACCTCAGCCAGAGATAGATTTTGGGTTAGAAACTACATCAGTTCACCTCCAGAGTGTGTTGATTTGTTGATAGATTATTCACTTACAGAACATGGTGGTCTTCACTGAGCTTCTACCACTGGACAATAGGCCATGTTAAGGGCAGCCTGCAAATTGGTGCGTGGAATCATGGTGTCCACCCTCATGAAGCTTGTGTTGGGGACAGGGACAGATGATGCATTTGCTGCTTCTCCTGAGTCAAAGTCCAAGTTCCTGAGCACAGTTTGAAAGGTCCATGCCTTAGTCATTTTTCAGTTTACTGGGACAAAAGATCGACTCCCACAATGGAAAGAGGAGGGATTTCTTATGGCTCATGATTTAGATGGTTCAGTCCATGTTCCAGGGGCTCAAGCATAGAAATGGGATGGTGTAAAGGTCTGGGCAGAGGAAAGCCACTTACATCAGAGGGGGAAGGGAAAGCCAGGGAAAGGGGGCACATCCTTTCATGTCATGCCCCTAGTGACCTACCTCCTGACCAGTTCAGCTGTCCTCCCTCATAGTCCAGTGCTTCTCCCCAAAGCTCTGCCTATGAGTTCCTGGTTATAGTTTGTATTGAGGTGTTCCCCCAAAACCTCATGCAGTCATTGGGGTGACTTCTAGAGTTTGTGAGTAATTTATGATCCAATGCTGGGATTATGGGTATGAGTGCTACACCTGCCGTGGGGCAGATAATCTGCATTACAATGTAAGGAAGGGAGAGAGCCTTGAAAATAGTTGCAGCTGCTGCTCCTCCCTTTGCTTTTTGCTGTCTTCTGCTGCCATGAGTTGCTGTTCTCTGTCATGTGCTGCTCTGCCTCGGAGCCAGCTGACTATGGACTGAACCCTCCACTATGAGCTAAATAAATCATTTCTTCCTTAACTTTGGGGTGTCAAGTATGGGGTGACATGGAAATTTTCTGGCTGCTTGCCCCGAAGCCAGCCAAGACAGAGGGCATTTTCATTACTTGCTCTGCATCCCAGTTCGGTTCATGCTCGCCTGAACAGGGAACCAACAGAGAGGAACCACTCCTGAAGCTCCTGGGGATATGTAGATATAAACTGTAATATCATCAAGTGCTGAACTTTGTGATTTTTCTCCAGCTTCAACTCCAGAAGCTCTTCTTGCACCAGATAGCTTAAGAAAACTGGGAAACAGATCTAAGCTGAGTTTCTCTATGGCAAAACTCTATGAAATCAAACTCCTGCCATTCTGCCTTGCCTGCTGTGAGAACCCAGAGCTACAACCCTCATTTCCTCCATGCAAGTAATACAGCAGAACTTCACATCACATTGTCACTAAGAAAGTCATATTTCAATAGAAGAAAATGATATGGCTTGGTGAAAGGAGCCTGGGATTGATTCAGATAGGGGTTCAAATTCGAGTATAACTTCTTAATGTTGACTATACTAGAGTGTCTTATTTTCTCTCTATGAATCTTATTTTTCTTTATATGTAATAGGGGCAGGTAATACAACTTGTGGTGGGGGTGCTCAAACTTTAATGTGCACAAGACTCACTCTGGCTTATTAAAAATACAGATCTCTTGGCTTTTCCCCCATCCCACTGAATAGGACAGTAGTGAGGTCAAGAAGTTCTAATGAAAGCTCTCTTGAGCTCCCACTTTGAGGACCATTGTCTCACGGTATTCATGAGCTTTTCTTATTGCTCTCTTTTATTGAGGCTACTAGGTTGTCTTAGTTACTTTTCTCTCATTGCTGGGACAAAATACCAGACACAGACAATGAGGGAAGGAAAGGTTACAGTGAGTGGAGAGTTCAGTCCACAGAAAGGCAGAGTGGCAATATCAGAGGGCAGCAGTTCATGGCAGTAGAAGACATAAACACAGCAAGAGCAAAAAGGCTGAAGCAGAGGCAACCACAAAAGCAGTCAGCATAAGCAAGCCCCTCTCCCTTCCTTATAATGCATGCAGTTTATCTGCCCCAGGGCAGGCTAGTACTCACACCAATAATAGCAGCACTTACACTCATAATCCCAGCATTTGGGTCATGAAGTAATCACAACATCTAAAAATCTGCCTCAAGACTGCATAAGGCTTAGGGGAGACATCTAGATATAAACCATAACACAGACGCCCGCCCAGCCCCAGAGACTGGCCTGAGACAGCGAAGCTGACTCCAGCAGCCTCCTCGATCTGCCCATTCTCATCCAGCCCCAGAGACCTGCCTGAGATAGCAGCTGACTCCAGCGACCTCCTGGATCCCGCCCCAAGCTCTCCCAGTAAGTGGGAATTTGCACAGCTCACCAGGCTTCCCAGATAAGTGAGTGTGTGGTGAGTCTGGCGCGCACTACCAGGATCCCCATCCCTGAGCCCTCCAAGCCAGTGACCGGCCTGAAACCTCAGGACCCACTCATCAGCTCCTCCTCAGATCCCCTGCCCTAAAGCACGCTGAATGAGTGGGAATTTCCCCGACTCCCTGGGCATCAAAGTTCAGTGAGTGTAGAACTCTAGGCCTGCCATTCCAGAGAGACATTTTCCAGGGATTCCCTGTCCCCCAAACCCCGCCTCCCGATGCCAGTGCAGCTCAGCCTGAGAGAGCTCCAGACCAGCCAAGCCAGAGAAACATTTCCCAGCGATTGCCGGTCCCACCCCACGGCCCCAGACCCAGTGCATTTCGGCCTGGAATGAGAACTCCAAACCTGCCACACCAGAGGGACATTTCTCAGCGATCTTCGGTTCCACCCCATGGCCTGAAACCCAGCGTAGCCCGGCCTGTGAGGGCTTCAGGCCCACTGCGCCAGAGGGAACTTTCGCAGCCTTCTCAGGTTCTGGCCTGTAGACCCGGAACCAGCACAGGCTGGCTGACCCAGTACAGCCTACCTGGTGAATAAGATCATCCACTATCCTTTCGGAAGCCCAGCAGACCCACCAAAGCACAGGCTCAGCCGCCTAGAGAGCAAACTGCCTGACACAGGAGGGCTGACATGGCAATTTTCTGGCTCCTCGCCCTGAAGCCAGCCAAGACAGAGGGAATTTTCATTACTTGCTCTGCATCCCAGTTCGGTTCATGCTCGCCTGAACAGGGAACCAACAGAGAGGAACCACAGGAGCTGCAGCAAAAAGAAACTGAACACAACAGCTAGATCTAGGATAGGCATAACTGGATAATCTCAAACTTAATAGACTGGCACCTGAATCTCATAACAAGCTAAGGTTATAGCTGCACCAAAGCTCTACACCAAAGGTCAAAGGTCAGTGCTATACAAAATGACAAAGACAAGGGGAAAAATGCAATTCCAGAACTCAAGTCCACCAGTAAGGACAGAGGACACTAGCTCAGCTGTAATGAATGAATTAACAGATACAGCAGCAAAGGAGCAACAGCAGAAAGCTATAGAGGAAATCAGACAAGATGTAATTCCCTAAACTAAAAAAAGAAATATCTGAATACATAGTATCTGGAATAAAGAATCAATTCCAGAAACATTGTGTGGAAAAACAATGCTTACCTAGAACAAGTGCAGAGAGCACTATTCCAGCTGAAATGTATGAATTAACAGCATCTGAAACAAGGACACAACAGCAGAAAGGTCATGGGGAATGAAAAGCAGAAATAATTTCTGAAATAAAAAAAGAATTATTTGAAAAAAAGAATGCTTTGAAATCATAGCATCTGAAATACAGAAACAAGCCTGGAAATATACAGAGGAAATCCAACATGAAAGAAACACTGCAGAAAAAGAATTAATAACTATCTCTAAAGAAGACATGGACAAAAAAATTGAGGAGATGAGAAATACGATGGATTCCTTGAATGAGCAATACAGAAAAGAAATAGAACGCATGAAACAGAGTCAAAGAGATATAGAAGAACTAAAAATATCAATCATGAATCTACAAAACTGTTTGAGTGAAAGTGAAGACAGAGTTTCAGATCTTGAAGATGCCAGTGTGGCTAGTGAAAAGATGAGAAGGGATCTCTTAAAAACAACGAGGATGCCGGAAAAATAATCCATCACCAGGATGAACAATGTGAGAATGGTTGGTATCAACGAGTATGAAGGAGTCAATACAAATGACATAAAAACAATTTGGGGATAAATAATCGCAGAAAACTTTTCAAATATGAGGAAACAATCCAACATTCAGGTCACTGAAGCATACAGAACACCAAATAAATTCAACCCAAGTAAGAACACACTGAAACATATAATAGTTAAGATCCCAGAAATCCAACACAAAAATAATATACTGAAAGCTGCTAGAGAGAAGAAGCAGCTCACATTCAAAGGAAAACCCATCAGAATTACAGCTGACTTCTCTACACAAATGATGAAGGCAAGGAGAGCATGGATCAGAGTTCTTCAAGACCTACATGAAAACAAATTCCAGCTCAGATTATTATACCCTGAAAAACTCCCTTTCAAGTTTTATGGAGAACTGAAATACTTCCAAGACAAAGAACAACTAAAGAATTTCATGATGACAAAGCCATTCCTTCACAGGCTGCTAAAAGATGTTCTAGAGAGAAACAACAATAATGAGAACTCCACGAAAGGGAACAGAAGAAACCCACTAAACAAGAGAGTCAAACACATGATACAAAGGAGTAAACAACACCAGGTAAATATCATGACAAGCATAAGTCAGCACATTTCAATTATAACCATCAATATAAAAGGACTCAATTCTCCAATTAAGAGAAATAGACTGACACAGTGGATTAGGAAACAATATCCAACAATATGCTGTATACAAGAAACACACTTAACTCAAAAAGACAATCATAGGCTCAAAGTCAAAGGATGGAAAACAATACTACATGCCCCAACACCTCAGAAAAAAGCAGGAGTAGCAATTCTGTTCTCAGACAGTCTCAACTTCAAACCAAGAATGATCAAACGACACAAAGAAAGCCACTGTATGTTGGTCAGGGGAAAAATTCAAGAGCAAGAAGTAACACTCATAAATATTTATGCACCAAACACAGGAGCACCCAACTGTGTAAGACAAATCTTAAGGAACATGAAAAACTTAATGTCTAAGAACACAATCTTAACAGGAGACCTTAACACACCCTTATCTCAACAAGATAGGTCAACCAGACAAAACATTAGCAAAGAATTACCAGAACTGAACCAGAACTTGGAACAAATGGCACTGGTGGACATATTCAGAGTGTTCCACCCAACCACAGCTGAATACACATTTTTTTTCAGTGGCACACGAGTCATTTTCCAAAATAGACCACATACTAGTCCATAAGTATATGCAAGAAAACAGAAAGTATCCCATGCATATTATTTGATCACAGTGCAATGAAACTGGAACTAAATGACAAAAGAAACCATCAAAACCCGCTAAATTCATGGAAACTAAACAGAACCCTACTCAGCAATCAATGGGTCACAGAAGAAATTAAACAAGAAATTCAACAATATCTACAATTCAATGAAAATTCAAGCACAACTTACTGAAATTTATGGGATGCAATGAAAGGAGTTCTTAGAGGGAAAAATCATAGCTATGAACTCACACATTAGGAAAGCAGAATGGGAACAAATTAGCACCCTAATGTTGCACCTCCGACAACTAGAAAAAGAATAGCAAATGAAACCCAGAGCGCAAAGACAGGAAGAAATCATAAAGATTAGAGCAGAAATTAATTCAATTGAGATGAAGAAAACACTTCAAGGAATCCACAAATCAAAAAGTTGGTTCTTTGAAAAACTAAATAAAGTTGATAATCCTCTTGCCAACCTCATCAAAAGGAGGCAAGAGAAAATTCAAGTACATGCAATAAGGAATGAAAAGGGTGAAATCACCACAGACGTAGAGGAAATTTAGAAGATTATCAATAGTTACTTTGAGAATCTTTACGCTCACAGAATAGAAGACACAGAAGAAATGGACAAATTCCTCGAAAGGTACAAATTACCAGAACTGAATCAAGAAGATATTACAACTCTCAATAAGCCAATAACAGCCAATGAAATATGAAACGTAATAAAAAGCCTACCGACAAAGAAAAGTCCAGGTCCAGATGGATTCAGAGCTGAATTTTACAAGAAATTTATAGAAGATATAATCCCCATACTCCACAAACTCTTCCATGAAATTGAAAAGGAAGCAGGCCTCCCAAAATCATTTCTGGAGGCAAGTATAATACCGATTCCAAAACCAGGGAAAGACACAACCAAAAAGGAGACCTACAGGCCAATCTCCCTCATGAACATAGATGCAAAAGTACTCAACAAAATTCTGGCAAATAGAATACTGCAAATCATCAAGAAGATCATACACCATGTCCAGGTAGGATTCATCTCAGGGATGCAAGGATGGTTCAATATTAAAAAATCTATAAATGTAATACACTATATTAATAGATCGAAATGTAAAAACCATATGATCATCTCAATTGATGCAGAGAAAACCTTTGACAAAGTCCAACACTCATTCACGTTCAAGGTGCTCCAGAAAATTGGAATAGATGGACTCTATCTTAACTTGATAAAAGCCATCTATGACAACCCAAAAGCTCATATAATCCTAAATGGGGAAAAATCTGAAATCTTTTACTCTTAAATCAGGTACAAGACAAGTATGTCCTCTATCACCCCTCCTATTCCACATAGTCTTGGAATCCTTAGCAACAGCCATTAGAAAAGAGGGAGAAATAAAGGGAATAAGAATAGATAAAGAAGAAGTTAAACTATCACTATTTACAGGTGACATGATACTTTACTTGGAGGACCCCAAAAATTCCACCAAGAAATTACTAGAACTGATAGGGAAATTCAGTAGCATAGCAGGATACAAAATCAATACTCAAAAGTCAATAGCATTCCTCTACACAGATAACAAGCACACTGAAATGGAAACAATAGAAACAATACCTTTCACAATAGCACCGCGGAAAATGAAATACCTTAGGATTCACTTAACCAAGGAAGCCAAAGATCTTTTCATGGAAAATTGCAACACCCTAAGAAAAGAGATTATAGAGGATTTCAGAAAAGGGAAAGATATTCCATGCTTCTGCATAGGAAGAACCAACATTGTAAAGATGGCCATCCTCCCAAAATTGCTGTACAGATTTAATGCAATCCCTATCAAACTGCCACCAACATACCTCCCAGACCTAGAGAAATCATTCCTAAAATTTATTTGGAACCACAAACGTCCTAGAATAGCAAAGGCAATCTTGGCCAATAAAGACAAGGCAGGATGCATCACAATTCCTGACTTGAAATTATACTACAAAGCTACTGTGATAAAATCAACATGGTATTGGCAACAAAATAGACCTGAGGATCAATAAAACAGATTAGAAGTTGCAGAAGCATCTATGAACACACTCAGCCATCTGATCTTCGACAAAGGAACCAATCATACTTACTGGAAGAAAGATAGCTTCTTTAACAAATGGTGCTGGAAAACATGGCTTTCTACATGTTGAAAACTAAAACTTGACCCAGCTCTATCACCATGCACTAAGTTAAAGTCAAAATGGATTAAAGATCTAAACATTAAAACAGAAACACTCAATCTCCTGGGAGAGAAAATAGTATGAACTCTTGAAGACATAGGGGTAGGTAAAGAATTCATGAACAAACATACATTCGCATGGGAAGCACTTGAAAGAATCAACAACTGGGATCAACTCTTCTTGAGGAGCTTCTGCATGTCAAAAGAAATTGTCAACAGAGTGAAAAGACAACCCACAAATTTTGAAAAAATCCTAACTAATAAGCAATCAGACAGAGGTCTGCTGTCTAGAATATATAAAGAACTAAGATATAACAGGGTCCTCAGATTTAAAGACCCAATTCAGAAATGGGCATCTGAGATGAATACACACTTCTCAGAGGATGAAATTAAAGAAGTGAATAAATATATGAAAAAATGCTCCACATCACTAGCCATCCGTGAAATGCAAATAAAAACAACACTGAGATACCATCTCACTCCAGAAAGAATGGCTATCATAAGGAAATCAACCAACAACAAATGTTGGAAAGGTTGTAGGGAAAAGGGAACACTTCTCCACTGCTGGTGGGAATGTAGACTGGTACAACCATTGTAGAGGTCAGTGTGGAGACTCCTCAAAAGAGTAGAACTAGAAATCTCATTCAAGCTGGCTATCCCCCTACTGGGAATTTTCTCAGAGGAACTGAAAACATTGTATCATAGTGATATAAGTGTACCTATGTTTATAGCAGCACAATTTGTGATAGCAAAATCTTGGAAACAACCAAGATGTCCATCACATGAGGAATGGAGTATTACTCAGCTATTAAGAATGATATAAAAGCTTGAAGCATTTATATTGAAGTGGATGCCACTTGAACATATACTCACAAGTGAAATAAACCAGACACATATGTGTACATATCATACAGTCTCCCTGGTATAAGTAGCGAAAAGAAGAAATACAAATGGAAATGTACAACAACAACTAAAAACAATTGAGTCAGATAAGGCAAAGTGAATGGCATATGCTGCAGGATACTAATCAGCTTTTCTAAGTTTACAGATCAAAACTGGAGAAATAGAAGAGCCACAAGGCCAGCCAACATTTTGGCCCTAGCCTTTCAAGGTCAGCGAAGACTCAGGACATAGGAGAACCTGTATTGCAACATCATGAAACTCAGTTGAGCTTCAAATTTTCTGAACCAGGAGATTATGGAGTCACAGAGGAAAGAGATCAAAGTTCTATAGTGTGCCTGGGGAGAGTCATGTAGAGGGGGCTTTCTCTCAGGCTCTCGCAGAGAGCAAACTGGTCAGGCTTTGGCCGTGGCTCATCTGCATGAACGGCGCAGATGACGGATCTACACAGTGGGGTGTGGTAATGCGGGATGGACCCTGAGGGGACTTCCCTGATCTCATAGGAAACAAAAAGCGCATGTGTTGGTGTATAGGTCTTGCTCTGTCTGGGTCTTGACCATCCAGTAGAAAAGTGGAGTTGGGGTGTGCACCACGGGGCCATGGTGTTGGGATGGGTTGTAGATGGCAGTGGTCAATCGCTTCTTCAGATAGCTCAGTATTGTTGTGGAATGCTGGACTGTGTTGGATGGTGTCGTCGAGTTCAGGCACCTAAATTAGTTGAATGACAATGGAGTGCCCATCTGTGACTGGTGTAGACAAAGGAAGGGGTATCGAAAGGAAGAATCATGTGTGTGTATGGACAGTACAGTTGGGATAGATAAGGCCATGCTTCCACATAATTCTATGAGAGGCAAGATTTGCACTAATGGTGGTTGGACAGGATATTATGACAGCTTCTAGAACTATGGACAACCACTAGGAAAATAACAAGGTAGAAAGTATTAATTATTGAATCTTTGATGCAATTCAGGTATAAAAAATAAGATACATAAACAGCTACACTCTCTTAATTTACTGATAAGAGACATATGCTATAAGCCGGGCGTGGTGGCGCATGCCTATAATCCCAGCACTTGGGAGGCTGAGGCAGGAGGATTGTTGTGAGTTCAAGACCAGCCTGAGCTACAAAGTGAGCTTAAAGCCAGCCTGAACTGCATAGTGAGACCCTGTCTCAAAAAGACAAAAAAAAAAAAAAAAAAAAAAAAAAAAAAAAAAAAAAAGAGAGACATATGCTATAATACTGTCTGTAAGTATAATATCATGTATACACCTTCTATGATACCAAAACATTATGAAAACAGTTTGTAATGTATTAATTTATCAAATCCATCTTGTCAAGATATCTTAAAACTGTCTCATTGATATTTGTACTTCAATTAAAAAAAAAAAGAGAATGTTAAGGTCTCCTGTTAATATTGTGGTAGCAGATATTAGGTTTTTCATGTTGATTTAAATTTGTCTTCCATGTTAATGGTGGGCTGTCTGAGGAGGTTGTTGATCATGGCCATTTGCAGCTCGATTTGTTATTGTGGCCCCGCATTGTGTACCTCATTTTTGTACTTTTCTGCTGGATGGTTGGGACTGGGATGGATCAAGACCTATATGCCAAAGGATGTGGCTTTTGTTTTTGATGGCGTTGGTGAGGTCCCCTTGGGGTTTGTCTTGTAGTCCTGTACCTTGCTCTGTGGATCCTTTGTCTGTGTTGTCCATGTGGATGGTCATAGCTGGTGCTTGACTGGTTTGCTCTTCGTGGGGGCCTGGGGGAAAGTTTTCTCTCTATGTCACCAAGTTCAGGCACCTAAATTGGTTTATTGACAATGGAGTGTCCATCTCTGACAGGTCTAGACAAAAAAAAGGGGGAGATACAAAGGAAGAATCATGATGTATGTATATGAACAGTACAGTTAGGATAAATATGCTGTGCTTCTGCATAATTCTATGAGAAGCAAGATTTCACTAATAGTGGTTGAACAAGATATCATGTTGGCTTCTAATAATATGGACAGACACTGGGGAGATAACAAGGTAGAGGGTGTTAATTGTCGAATCTGTGGTATAAATCACCTGTAGAGAAATGATAGGTATATATCTGCACTCTCTTCATTCACTGATTAGAGACATCTGCTATAATAATGCCCTGTAAGTATAATATCATGTATGCACCTTGTACGATACTGAAACATTATGAAAACATTTTGCAATGTATTCATTTGTTGAATCTGTCCTGTTAATTTGTCTTGAAACTGTCTCATTGCTATTTGTTCTTCAATAAAAATAATAATAATAAAAAACCATAACACAGGTATCTATATTTAAGTGTGTAGCTCAGTGAAGTTTTATAAAGTCTGCACCTATGTAACACCCGCCCATCTCAGTCATGACCCAAATGTTTCCAGTTCCCCAAAAGGATTCCTTATGCCCATTCTAAAGATCACTACTATGATTTATTCCATTGTTGATTTTGCTTGCTCTTGAATTTCTGCAAATGGAGGGAGGGTCAAGTAGCTCAGTGGATTAAAGGGCCTGCAAGCAGGCACAGGGACTGGGACTTTGATCCCTGGGCCTGCTGTGCCAGCCCCATGCCATGGGCATGTTGAGAGGGCAATGAGACTGGGTGGTTGCACATCCCTGTAATCCTACCCTTGGGAGGCTGTAAACAGGCAGATCACTATGAGTCTGATCTAGTAGTGAGACCCTGAACACCCTGTAGACCCTTCCCTAACTCACAAAAGCAAAAACAAACAAACAAACAAAAAATAATTTCTACAAGTGGCATGGCATAGTGTGTATTCTTGTGTATCTTTTGTTCACTGTTAAGTCTGTGACAGTCACCCAGGTTGTTGTACTTTGGTGTAATTTATTCTTTTCATTGTTGTGCAAAAAGCGTGCCATTCTAATGTACAAATTTAGATGATAAAGATTTATCTTTCTATTCATCTCTTGTTGATGGACACAAGGCCATTGTGAGTACATAGATAATGGTCATTCTCATTCCTATCCTATAGAAGACACAGGGCTTCGTTTCTACGCAGCATCAATGCCAGGTGGTAATTCATAGGTCAGAGAGGAGGCATTTGCTTATCTGTAGTCAATTCTACCATTGCTCCAAAGTCTTGTGCAAGTTGACATTCCCATCAGTACCACCTGGGGATTCCAGTAGCTCCACATCTGCATCACCGCCTGATGCGGATAGTCTCTTATATTTTAACTATTTTTATGCGAATGTCTGGGTTTTTCAGTGTAAACTTCCCTGGCTTGTAATCATGATTAAAAAATATTTCTTTTTACTTCCTCTTTCTGTCTCATAAATTCTTAAGGGCGGACTATTTTCAAGCTTCAACAGGAGGTTATGAAGGGTGATCTATCACATTCTGAGGCAGGGCTTGGTGATGTGGAGGGAGGAGAAGGGAAATACCATTTGCTGTCTTTAAATCACAACAGTTCCTACTTTCTGCTGTGGAAAAGAAGTGCATACAGCTTGCCTCCTTGCTTTGACATGGAGCTGTCCCTAGCTTTTGCCAAGTGGCCATTTTTGGTACAGGGGCTGGCTTTACTCTTATAAACCCTCCAAGCCTCTGTGACTTGTCCTCAGATCTCTGCCTCCTGTGCTCTTAGACAAGCCAGACTTAGAGAGCTGTAGCTGGGCTGGAGACTGACCGGCTGAGGAGCCCCAAAGGGAAGGGATGCCCTGGAAGTGATATGACAGAGAGAGAGTACGGCTTAGGAGTCCATCTTCCAAACTATCCTGATTCCATCTCTGCGTATGATCCTGGTCAAGTCCTTCTGCTTCTATATCCATTCTCTCATTCATAAAATGAGGGCAATAATTTTTGTCCTCCTGATTCTGATAACCAAATGCAGTAACATTACAAAATATTTGCATGGCAAAAACTATGCAAGAAAAGAGTAATTACATTGCGCTTGGATGAATACTTGTGCCTGGGGTATCTGATCTATTTTTCTTCTAGAACTTTCTGCAAGGCTGTGCTAAAATGCAAGCCAGTTCCTGCACTACTTTTCATTTCTTTTTTCCTCTTGAATTGTAACACACATACTTCAGTAAGCACAGACAATGACTTTGGAAGCTAGCCCACTCTCAGATGGTCATCTCCATTTCTGCAGAGGTTACTGGGTAAGCTGACACCCTCTTCCAAGACCTACGAAGCCTCTTGTCTACTCTAGCTCAAAGTAATTCAAAGTAATTCTGCTTTCCATGTGGGCTTTGGCACAGGGCTGGGGCTGCTCAGGCAAAACTGGGTTTGTCACACTACTTCCTGAGGGGTCCACTTTGAACCCTGTACAATCTAGAAGAAAACTCTGTTTATCTTATAAGAAGTAGCTTTCAGGTGGCCAACGGAGAGCCTGAAGGCCAGAGACCCCATAAAAGATTAGCTGGGTTGAGCTATTTTTGGCCTCTGGGTTCAATAGCTACAGCTGTACTGAAGAGAATTAGGGTGTCAGGGGCTGACTCACACAAGTTCTGGGTTTGCATTGTATAGCCTTAGGGTGTGCCATGGTATCCTATCATTGTAGATTTGTATATTTATTACACTTTTCTGTCAGATGGCAGGCACTAAATTATCTTGATGAAAGGAGCCTTGTCCTAACTTGTACAAAGTGTCCCTGGTGGCTGGTGGTGGTGCTCACCAAATATAGAGCTCCTTGATCCACCTGAGCTAAGAGATCCATCCCCCACCACAATCCCAAGTTTGGTGGCTGGTTGTTTTGCTCCAGAAAGTAATGCCTGACCTCGATGCAGCAGGCTTTCATGGTGTTGGCCCTACACAACCTTTGCCTGTGAGGAGGATGGTCTTGGCACTCAGACAGTCTGTTAAGGGCTCAGGTCTTAACATCTGCTTCCTCCTAGGACAAGCTGGGGAGGGAACATGAGCCATTGCCCGCGATCATTTCCAAGTTTCGCAGGAAAAGGGATTTTTCTCTGGGCCAGCTAGAAATGCACTGTGAGAGAAGCACTGCACTCCCGGGCTGCAGACTTCTTTTCAGTTGGTTGGAAAGAGCCCTGATGAGGGAATGGAAGCCTGAGCTCTAATGCCTCCTCTTCTAAGTGTAGGCTTTTGCTTCCCCTCTTTGAGACTCATTTCATGTGAACACTGGTACTAGGACAGAGGGTAGGATCACAAAAGACCCCGGCCCTTTCTGCATATAGAATGTGTCTGGGTCTTGTCTTTTCTCTGGTTCCAACTTCTTTGCTTGTGCTGTGCACGGAAAGTGCTGGCCCAGCCTGGTCCTGCCCCTTTGAATTCATTCCACCCCTGGCTTTGCTGCTCTTAGCCTCTGACTCCCTAAAACAGCTCTGGATAGAGGGCAGGAGTAGGGGTATGCTCAGAGCCTCTCCTCAGGTTTGTCTTCTGGTAAATTTAATCCACGCTATCGATTTTTATATTTCTTGGCACTGAATCCTTCACAACACGTTAAGCAAAATTTGCAGTGCATTTCTTTCTCCCCCCTTTTAGCCATGAGACCTTTAGCACACCAGCACTATTTAGCAGCCCAAAGTGTGCATTTACAGAGAAGAAGGGCATGCGTGCAGTGGAGGGTTCCACTAGGGCCAAGGGTGAAAGATGGGGGGAGCTGCAAGGGGATCTGCTCTCAGTCTTCACAAAGAGCAAGTGGAGATGTGCACATGCTTCAGCCAGGGCCTGGGACTGCCAGACCTGGGGGCGATTTCCAAAGAGGGAGAAAGGAGACTTGTGAAGTCTCTCTGAAGAGTGCACTTCTGGATGCCAGTCACTGTGAAGCACTGCTCTCCAGGCTGTGAGCAGAGGCCAGCAAGACTCAGAGCTCTGTCCTTGTGGAACTTAGAGTGAAAATCAGGAGAAAGAAGTGGACATGTGTTTATGCTTACTGTGCTTACAGGCATAGCAAGATCGATGATGTTTTAAAGCAAAATTACAAAAGCCATAGATGGAAAGTTTTATATATTTGGTGAGAAAAAAAATTTTAAGTTTGGTATAGTAAGAGGCTCCCAAACCGAAATGAATCATAACCAAAAGTTGGTAGAGAAAGCTGCACTGTTCATAACACACAAATACTCAGTAGGGCTCTTCAGAATGTCTAAGAATTCCAAGGCAAAAGAACAGCAAGGGATACATAGGAGCTGTCTACTGCTATATAAGAGATATCTGTTCTCTTACAGTGGGTGCAAGTCAGGAATTCAGGTGTGGGTCTTCACATTGCAGTTCTCTTCTGAGGCTGCAGTGAAGTAGGAGGCTGGTCGTCTTGTGGCTTGGCCTCAGAAAGCCCTCCCTCTTCCAAGCTCACCTGAGCGTGTTCTGTTTTTCCCGCAGGGTTTGGGCTAGGAGCCCCTATTCCTTGCTGACTGCTGTCCAGTGGGCACACTCCACCCTTTGTCATGTGAGCTTCTCTACAGCACAGATCAAAATATGTTTGCATCTTGCTTCCTCTGACAAAAGATGAGACAGCAAGAGAGGGAGAGTGCTTGCCAGAGGGAAGCCACAGTCTTCTGTAATCTAACATTTGAAGTGTAAACTCTCATCTTTGGCCTATCTTGTTCATATAAAACCAGTCCCTAGGACCAGCCCATTCTCATCTTCCAGAGAAAAGGGGTGGTACGAGGGGTGAGTACCAAGAAGTGAGGACCACTGGGGAACATCCTAGCAGCCTCTCTGCTGGAGCTGTAAATAGGAAACCACAGACCAGGCAGTGGTCCACAGATGTATAAGAGCCTCAGCTTCACTAGTATGAAGAAAATGCAGATTAAAGTGATAAAGAGAAATAAGGCTTTGGCTGTGACACTGCAGAAAATTAAACATTAATGACTTCTAGTTTTGTTAAGTATTTTAGGAAACAGATCCTGGCAGACCCTACTGGTTGAAGAGCAAATCTATATTGGCAGATAGATGTATGGAACCTTTGGTACTAGCAAGAAAACTTGTAGGACTCTACTGTAGACAGTTATAGGTACCCAAGAGGCACGTTCCTGAGAACTCACCGTGGTAGTGATTGCTGCCTCCTTAACAGCAAAAAAGCTGGAAGCCACAGATCTGCCCAGCTATAGGAAGGATCCATTGCATGGTGAGGTATCTAATTTATGGAATTCAAGTCATAGCTAGAAAGGCATAAAATAGAAAGAGAGATTTTCAAAACATAATTTGAAACTAATAAAGTAAATTGCATACTTGTTTTTAGGGGAACAGATAAGAATTAAGAAACTGAGGGCTGAGGAGATAGCTCAGGGGCATAAACACCTGCTGGGCAAGAGCATGGTTCTGAGTTTAATCCCTGTAATCATATATATATATATATTATAAGAGGGGTTACCTTGGGATGGAAGGAGGCTGGAATAAAGGCAGTACAGATGCGTTGGAGAGCTGAGGGCCATCACTAACACAAGGGACAAAAATACACTGCTGTGACTTTTATTTAAAAAGTCCTCCCAAAGTCTTTTATGTTCAGAGGTTGAGAGTTTTGAATTTCAGTAGATCGAGCCCTGCTCATCCATTGATGGGCTCATATCTGAATGTGGTAGAGTCGGGGCCCCGATGCAGGAGCTGACACGGGGAACACAGCCTGAGGGGTGCATCTCATGCTCTTCCTCTGCTCTCTGCTTCCCAGGTGCAGAAATTGAGCCACTCTCCTTGGCCAGCTCCTTCCTCAGTGATTCTGCTGTCTTGGAGCCAGTAAACCATGGATTGAACCCTGGGAAACCATTCCACCTTTAAACTGCAGTGTCAGCTGTTCTTCCCAGCAAAGGAAAGCTGATCACACATGTATCTTTCTTGGTCTAAGCAACGCCCCTACACTTTCTACTGTTTCTGTTTCAGCAGGAGACATCTCTTTATGCTGGGCGCACTGGGTAGGCCATTGAAACTGGGCATGGTGACACATGTCTGTAATCTCGGCACTGAGGAGGTAGAAACAGGAGGATCACTACAAATCTTAACTGTGCAGTGAGACCCTATATCCAAGAAATGAATAAATAAAGAGAAAAAAATTAAAAAGAGACTGTATACTTTGTCCTGTCTCCTTTTGCTCCATCTTTTGTACAAAAGTGCTAGAAGGATTCAAATCTCAAGCAGCAGCTATCTCTGAGGCATCCCTGGTGAAGATATCTTCAACATAACCCAGGTAGTCTCATTGGCCTGTAGTCCCTGACACCCAGAAGTTGAATTTGCCTCAGTCAGAAGAGCAGTGGCAGATGATGGATTTCTTATTGTGGTGGTGCTTGTCTTAGGGAGCAAGACGGATAGTCCTGCCTGTGGGCAGAGGTCAGGGCTTGAGGCGGCCTTGTCAAACCAACTCGGGTTGCAGTGCTTCCAGCCCTCACTCTTGTGTGGCAGACAGGATTCCCGCATGCTCTCCTGAGGCTTGGGAGCTGCCATCTGGCCCTTCCGTGCAAAGTTTGGTGGCCAGAATTCTGGTTAATTTTGTGTCTTTTGGCTTCATGTATAATTGTGGTAAAGATAGCAGAGATCGGTTGCTTGAATTCTCTTGAGTCCCAGATTCTTGTCTATACACTGAGTATAATGATAATCTTAGAAGGCAGAGAGTCCCTTTGTAGGTGTCCTGGGAGCTTGGATAAAAGGAAGACATTAATCTCTCTCTCTCTCTCTCTCTCTCTCTCTCTCTCTCTCTCTCTCTGTGAGTGTGTGTCTGTCTGTCTCTCTCTCTTTTTCTCTCTGTTTGTCTCTCTGTCTCTGTCTCTCTTTGTCTGTCTGTCTCTCCTCTCTGTGTGTGTGTGTGTGTGTGTGTGTGTGTGTGTGTCTGTCTCTCTCTCTGTGTCTCTCTCTGTCTGTCTCTCCTCTCTCTCTCTCTCTCTCTCTCCCCCCCCCCATGCCTTCTAGGGACACATTCATTTTTGTTGGATGCTTGTGCTTTTGTCTTGCATAAGCCTTTAGACTTTGGGGTTATTAGGTTTGGCGCCCAACTCCTGCTTCTCAAAGGATGAGGCCAAGACGATGACAAGATGAACAACTTTGCTGGGAAAATGCCCCTGAGAGGACAGCTTGCTGGAAAATATCGGCGTAGTTGCTCTGTGTGGCACAGACGGTTTGTCTCATTTATCCTTCTTGCCCATATTAAGTAGTTGTGCCACCCCTAGAAATGACTTGAATATGCCTCAGAGACATCTAGGAGACAGGAGGTAGAGTCTTTTACCCCTATGAATTGAAACCCAAAATGTTTTTAGGAGTACATTAGTCACTTTCCTATCCCTGGGGTAAAATACTTAACACAAATGAAAGGGGAGAAAAATTCCTGATTTCAGTAGACCCAATCAGGGGAGTAAGGGCATGGCAGAATAGTATGGTGGCCAAGAAGCAGAGAGACTGGGGAGAACCCAGGTCTCGGTGACCCCCCCCCCCCCGACAGCACAGTCGGCTCTGAGCTCACACAGAGACTGATCAGCTGTGACATAACAACCTTGGAGCACATGATACTCTCTGAACATGTTTTAGATCAAACCACAAGGAGGTGTATTTGAGGACTGAAGTAAGTGACAAAGCCCCTGCATGTTAGAGACAAGTCTGTAATATGGTGACAGGCTAAGGAAAAGGGAGCCAGAGAATCTCTCTCTGCTACTGAGAGCACAGCCACCATGACACCCTGTATTCACTTGCAGTTTCAATCTCCTTTTTTCATGTTTTCTCTTCTGATTATTCTCACACACAAACATTCTGTTAAAGATTCAGTCCTGGAAGTTCTTGCTACTAGAAGTTAAATCAGAACCAGCTTCTGCCTTTGGGGAGGAGAATTCTGGGGAAGATGCATTTGTACCAAGAGAAGGTAGAGTTGGGAAGCAGCTGGAGTGAACCAGGAGACAGTGCCTGAGCCAGGAGCTGCCTGAGCCCAGAGGGGAGCATTACTGTGATGTGAGAGGCATCTAAGCAGGACGTGGCCCTCAGCCCTTCAGACATTCTCAGGCTGGGCACCCGAGGAAGGACAGACTTCTGGGAGCCACCCAGGAGGAGAGCTGCTGCTCTTGAGTCTTGAGTTGTTTTGTGGGCCTCACTGGTGACTGCTTCTTCCTCTATGTATTAGTTACTCTTCTCTTGCTGCTGGGGCAAATATTTGACACTCAAAATGAGGGAAGGAACGGTTTATTTAGCTCCCAGTTACTGGAGGTTTCAAGACACTGGAGAAGAGGATGGGATCCTGCTGCCTCCAGGATGACCCTCTCCATACCTCTGAAAAAGCACAGCCTACCCAGTTTAATGGCACACACCTCTCTGGCCCTGCTCCTTGGGTACCATCCTGGTCTTCTGGCCCCACCCCTCAAGCCACACGTTGCTATTTCAGCCACATCTGCCCCATGACTTGCATGAGGTGTTGGAGGGACGATTAGACATGAACCATAACACTCTATATTCTCAGAACTTAAGCTCCAATGGAGACACAGTATGGGAGGTCTTGCTGGAAGGGGTGGATGGTGTGTGTAGCTAGGGTGTGGTACTAGCACCGGAGTTCTGATCTACCTTGCTAGTTTAGATGAGACCTGGCTGAGCAAAGAGTGGGGTCTGAGGGACGCGCCCACTGGGTTGCTTGCATGTAGGAGCAGAGGAGCCCTAGCTTGACCACCATAGCTGTTTACTGCCTTTGGAGAGAGGCCACCCACCACCTCAATTCATGACCAAGGGATGGGCTGGTGGAAGTCACATTCCCAGCTCCTGACCATCTCATCCGTCCCATTTTCTTCTCACCTGGGAAGGAACCTGCAAAAGCAGAGAAGCGAAGCACCAAAAGTTCCTTCCTAACTCTTTGGATGAGGGAAGGAAAATGGGTCTCCCCCCACATCTTAAGATTAAAATGCTTCTTGAAATGGGGAGAACTCAGAGACCTATAGTTACAGTAACAGCTTGTGAGAGGCAGATGTGGGGTAATTCAAAGCCCAAAGCAGCCTAGGATTGATTTCTGACTCTGCAGTTTACCAGTTGTATGGCCTTGGGCAGGTTACTTAGCGTCTCTGGAATGCAAAGCTCTCATCAGTAAAATGGGAGGGCTAATATCACCTTCCTTCTCCATTTGATTGAGTCTTCAGTGTGGCAAGGATTGATGAGTTAATACATGCAGTCAAGGTTGACTCATGGGTTCACTCTTACAAGTGCTGCCATGTCCCAAATGGTTCGGGCACACAGCTGGTTAAGAAACCCCTATATTACTTTGGGGTGAAAACCATCACTAGAAATCCTGACACCAAGTGGAAATAGTCAGTGATTCTGAGCATGGCTCAGTTTTCAGAGAAAACAATAATGTCTAAAGAGTGTTTGCTTCCCCAAATCTGGCTAATGGTTGTCTCTCTATTTACAACACTGCTGTTGTAATGTGGGTGCCCCTGGCTTTTCTAAATGCTCAGTGTCTTTCCTTTCAGCAATGCCTGGTCTCTCCTTCAGGTCTAGAGAGAGGGCCTGTCCCTCCTGTCCCTGCTCCAGCCCCTCTTTGCAGCCCTGTCACGTGAAGGCAGCCTCTCTGGTGGAAACTTGCAGAGCCTTGCCAGCAGGAGGCTGGGCTCTCAGGTTGCCCAGTTACTTACTGAGCACAGGATGAGGCCAGAGGCCAAGGCTATTTCCTCTCTTTTACTGCATCATAAAAAAGCATCTCATTCTGCAGCCACACTTCATGGGGGCTCAGGTCCAGGCTGTGATTAGCAGATAATCTTATAAAGGTCTGTGGTTGTCTGGGCCTGCCAATGGGCTGCCAAGACCCACCTGTAGGAGGCAAGAAAGGCCCTGTGTGGAGCCCCCTTCTTGTAGCCTGGAAGGCTTAAACTCGAGGTATCTCTCTGTTGAGGACAGTTCTAATCTCTCACTCCTTGCTGGCTTGGCTCCCTGGCTGCCAGTGAATGTCTCAAAGAGAACCCAGCCACCAGCCCCCCAGGCTGTACAAAGCCTTATTCTTTAATTGGGTGGTGAAGGTTTTGTTGTTCTGCTTTATTTGCTAGGGCATTGTGGTTTAAATCTAGGCCTTTCACACTGAGCTACATCCCCTGCCACTTTTATTTTGAGACAAAATCTTGCTAAATTGACCAGGCTGAGCTCAATCTTGCAAACTCCTGCATCTGCTCCTCAGAAAGCTGGGCTTACAGGCGTGCCAGCCTTAGAAATCCCTCAGTGATAAAGTCTTTCATTTTACTGATGGTGCAAAGGAGTCCTAGAGACATCAAGTGACTTCCCCAAGATCATACCTGGGATGGATGGCATATGAGGGATGATAAATCCAGATTTGGTGACACTTACTGTACAGTGTCATCTGTGTTACTCAGATGACTATTATTCTGCTCACTTTCTTAGTTGAGTGTTTCTTTTTGGGTGTTTGTGGTCCTAGGAATTCAACCCAGGGCCTCAAAGCTAAGCCACATCCCAGCCCTTTTTACATTTATTTATTTATTTATTTATTTATTTATTTATTTATTTATTTATTTATTTTGAGAAAGACTCACAGTAAGTCACTGTGCCCAGCCTGGGCACAGGACTGATCCCTCTTGCCTCAGCCTCCTAGAGTTCTGGGATTATAAGTGTGCTTTACCCCATCCCCAATCCAGCCAGGCTAGGTACTTCTGGCATCAGACCTACCCAGGCAACACTTGCTGAAAAGGGGCCCTAGGAGCCATCCTGAGAAACCACGGAGCTGCCCTACTGCTTGTTTCACTCAACACAGCCTCCCAGGATGAGGATTCATGACTGGCAGGAAGCAGAGCTCCCAATGGGAGCCGGGCCACCCTTGAACTGTGAACACATAAACCCTCATCTCTTGCTGGGAGTCTCTGAGCAGCCAATTTCTACTCACTCAAGTGAGCTTCCCTGGGTGGCCAGCACAAGCCACTCTTCTTCAAGTCTGTGAGAGCAAAATAGAGCAAATAGCATGGGCTTGGGTGTAAGAGGGATTAGAGGTTGATTCCTTAGGTACTTATTACATTTGGCAATAAAGTTTATCTCTTGGGATTATGTTTTAAAAACAAATAAGAATTGCTGACGGGGAGAGGCCAGACACTCCTATTATCTCAGCTACTTGGGAGGCTGAAGCAAGAGGATCCCAAATTGATGGCCAACATGATGTTTAATCTTGATATAACTCATTTGAACAGATTAAGAAATACCTAGCTGAACTGGGCAGATAGCTCAGTGGTCTAAGTGCCTGCGGGCAGGAGCAATGACCTGCGTTCAATCCTCAGTACCTCATTTTGTGCCAGCCCCAGAATCCTGGGTGCAACAAGCCAGTCACCAAAACCAGGCATGGTAGCACATGCCTGCAATCCAAGCAATGGGGAGGCTGGAACAGGAGGTTCATTACCAGTCTGAGCTGTGTAGTGAGACCCTGTACCAAATGAATAAATAGATAAATAAGATTAAAAAAAAGAAACACCTAGTACATTAGGGAAGCACAGTTCTGCGTGTGTTGACAGCTAGTACAGCAAACCGACAGGGAAGACCCATATCTAACATGGATGGCACCGCCCAAGAAGCTTTTGGCGTGGAGAAGATACAAGAAAAAAAAGGGAAGAGAAAGGCATCCCTGATTCTTCTTGTTCTTCATTGATGCCTAGCATGGAAACTGGTGCATGGTAAGGACCCAGCGTAGTCATCACTGTCATTATCGTAATCTGCTGGATGAAACCAGGCAAATCACCACCTCTCCAAGCCTTGGATTTGTCTTTAAACCAGGAAGATTATTCCAGTCTTTAAAAGTTTAGCAAACAATTTATGGAAAGGCACCTGGTGGGTTGTCTGGTCTGCACTGGTTTCCCTCCTTCTCTCTGGCAGGCCCAAGAGGCAGGTACAATCACAGAAAAAAATGCTGAAAGTGAAGGCTTGTGTATTTTTTTTTTAATGTGGGACTGTTAGTGATTCTCCTGTTTTCAGCCTCCGAAGCACTGGGATTACAGGCACGCGGCACCAGGCCTCAATCACCATCTCAGCATGCCCAGAGGCAGGGCCAGGACGGCATGCCAGGGATTGAACCCTGGCTGTGCACTCTGCTTAAGCAGGTGCTTTAGTCCGCTGAGAGGTCTGGCTGGCCCAAAGGCTCGGGTTCTACTACTCTGTCCAGCTAATGCTGGACAGCCGTGTCTACACCTGTATTTTAACATATGAGCTTCTCCTTCCCTCCTTCCGTCTCTCCCTCCCTCTCTATTTCCTTTCCTTCCTCTTTCCTCCTTCTCCCTTTCTGCCTTCTTTCTTCTCCTGCATCCATGCATTCTTTTTTTTAAACAAAGGCAAACCATTTTATTGTATTTGAAAAAGGCATATGCTAATTTAAAATAATTAATTATATAGAGAAAAGTTTAAGGATTAAAGTAAAATAGCAAAAGGACTCCTCAGAAACAATACTTGTTAGAAATAAACATCATTACTGTTATTTTCATATCCACTTGCCCATATAGAAAAAAGATAAATCACTTTAATAAAAATGAGGTCATAATGCTAAATATTTAAAAATATGTGTTTAATATTTAATAGAAGGAAATATACCTAATTACACTACAGATATAATTAAATAAATGCTTCTTTACTTTAAGATAGTATTTCGTGAAAGATACTTATATTTAATCCATGTGCTTATGTGAAACATGAAGAAATGAAAGTCACTCCAGGTGTAGCAGTCTGTCTGTAAGTCTGTCTGTAACCCAGTTCCTCAAGAGCCTGAGGCAGGAGGATCACAGGTTTAAGACCAATTTGGGCAATTTAGCAAGACCTAGTCTCAAAATAAGAAAATAAAAAAGACTGGGGATATAGTCTGGCACTCCTAGTTTATTTTTTTGATACAGGGTCTGGCTACACAGCTCCAATTTATAGTGATCCTCCTGTCTCAACCCCCCCCAAACTGGGATTACAAGTGTGTGTCACCATGCTCATGGCCCTCCTAGGTTTCATCATCACTTGTACCACCAAAGGGGGAAAGAAAAAAAGAGGGCGGTGGTGGTCACAGTTAGTTTACATATGTTTTAAAAGCCACATTGTACTACTGCCTACCATTCACTTTCTCAGAAGACACCCAGCCCCCAACTGCCCAGCCCCCACGTGGAGAGACTCAGTCTCTGAACACAGAAATATTGACCCGAGAGCTTTGGAGATCTTGCAGTGGTTAAATGAATGAATTTTACTGATTGCAAAAATGACTCTCAGGGACATCAGATGCCTTCTTCAGGGTCTGAGAACACCGGGATGGCAGAGGAGGAAGGAAGGCCTGGATCTGCCAGCCCTGGGGCAGGGGTGGAGCCCTTGTTTGCATAGGCCTGTGTGCTAGCTGGGCTCAGGCTGGGAAGCCAAACAATGTCAATGCCGTCAGACAAAATCTGAGGTTTATTAGTTATCTTCTCGGTTTTACATTATTCTGACCAAGAGCTCCTTCTTTCTGCTCTGTGACTAGAACAGTTCCCCTATTTTGGGCAGCTGTTTTAATTCCTGTTCTTCTTGACTAGTTCTTGTCTGTGAGGTGGAGCTGGGGATAAGGTAATAAATAACGGAGAGTAAGATCTCAGAGTGTAAAAAAAGTCAGAAGTGAGGCTGGGTCCAGCAGAGCGAGAACCTGGCTGAGAAGGACTCGGACACATTTGCCATCCGACTGGGTAGGTTTGCTTGGGAGGGTAGTTCCGCAGTAGTATAAATCCTAAGCAGGATCAACGCCTCCCACTAGTGCTTTTTCATGGAGTTTTAGAATCTTAAGGTTAAGTCTTAATTGGCTGAATGCCATTGTCACTTAGTTTTACTTGAGAAGGACTCCCAGGTGCTGTTTTCCTGAGTTGTGGATCTTAGGAAAAGCCTGTTGCAGATAAGAGCACTCTCGTGGGGGCTGTAGTATCCCGGGGGAGATTTTTCTTTTTTCTTAGAACGTTGTAGAGGCTGTTTTGTGACTGTTGCCCAGAGAAGGCCAGGATATGCCTACATTTCACCCCTCGTGGTCTTGTGTTATTCTGAATTGTCTAGTTTTGAAATGTCATTCTTGAGCCAATATACTCTATTTACCTGCATTGTTTTAAATTTTGCTGGAACATTGTATGTTTTTCAGTTTGTATAGTCATTCTTTCCCTTTATTTAGACATTGTAAAACAATTTACCTTTGGAGCTGGATGCTTATCCTTTATTTATTAGATGCTTTAAAAATCTATTAGCTTCTCTGCGTTTACTCTCATGTCTTTGTTTTAATCTGCATTTACTGTGCTTATCTCCAAATCTCATCCATATAAATAATTTATTTTCAGAAACATATACCTATTCCTTGCTCTCTCAACTTTTGTATTAATTGTAATTGTGTGCTCTGGGTTCTCAAATTTATTTCCTTAGATCCCCAATCTCCTTTACTGTTTTTAATCTTATTATCTCATCTTCAAGCCCTTCCATTCCTGAATCTATGGTCTTATTAAGATGTTATACAGTATGAAAGGATGATGAGAAATAACTTCTTGTTCTTTTGCTATTTGTTCTCCTAGATCAGGTCTTTCTTTTTCTTGATTCTTTCATTTAGTTTTTCTTTCCTCCTTTCTTCTTTCTTTCCTCCCTCCTTGCTATTACTATCTGTTTTTTCTTGTAATATGTCTGTGTAGTGCTTCTTAAGTGAGAGGACTTCTTATGATGTTGTTTCCACTTAGCACCATCTCATTTGTTGAAGCTCATGATAAGATGCCCTACTCCCTTGAAGCACTTCTGGGGCATGGGTTTAGCTTCTTTGTACCTAAGGCCATGGGAGACCCTGATGACCTGCCATCATGCTTCTCTTCCATTCAATATGGTGGAGCAAGATGAAAGACTTAGAGAAGGAGGAGAGGCACACATGAGCGTCCTGACGGCTGGTCACCATGACAGTGGGGGAAAAGTCCAGGACAAAAAGTTAAAGGAGCTTAGAAACCAAAAGTTAAAAGAGAAACTTGAGAAGATAGGAAGCCAACTTTCCATATCCATACTGAAAATGACAGTCTCTTTCTACAATGGCCGAGAGCCATGTTTTAGAGACAGACAAGGTAGTAATGTATTTAATTCAGGCATTTCAAGATACTAGCTTTGTAATGTGTGTGTGTGTGTGTGTGTGTGTGTGTGTGTGTGTGTGTGTGTGTGTGTGTTTTGGCAGAACGGGAGATTGAACTCAGACCCCTGTGCTTGCCGAGGAAGCACTTATTATTCCACTGAGTCATCTCCCCAGCCCCTAGCTTTGTAATCTTGATTCTGCACATCTTTGAGAGGGGATTAGTAATAGAACTATTCCTATGGACTTATTGTGAGTATTACTGCAGGGCAGGCAGCTTTAATAAATGCTAGTATTTTTAGTCAGTATAATGAATCTATCTATCTATCTATCTATCTATCTATCTATCTATCTATCTATCTATCTATCATCTATCTATCTATCTTTTTCTGATAGATCAGGGCATGTCTGTCCAGAAAGGGATCTTAAGCCATAGAAATATATAGTAATTTTTGAAAATTATCCAAAGCTAATATGGTGCCAGGCATATATTTGGGGCTGTTGGTTGTTGCTTGACCATTGTCAATTGGACCCCAGGCTCCTGCTGGAAGTGAGGGAACTCAGACCCCTGTCCTACCATGTTGGCTAGAGGTGAGGGGGAAGGGGAGACATCATGGGTCCCAGATCACGTTCTTGCCTTACCCCAGTAGTTTTTAAATGTCCCTAATGAGCAGCATCAGCCTCACCTTGACATTTGTCAGGAATGCAAACTCCCGGGCCCCATTCAACCCTAGTGAAGCAGAAACTGAGAGCCAGACATCTGTTTTACCAAGGCTTCTGGTGATTCAGATGGTCACTGAACTTGAGATCCATTCCGCTCTCTGCAGTAGGGCTAGTGGCTGGGGAGTTGAGTGGCAGAAACGGATGGTATCAACTTTAGGGTCCCTTGTGGATAGCTCAGAACCTGAAGTAGGCTGTGATTTTTGTGGGCAGAATTAGACCAAGTCGTGCCTGGCAATAGTCAATGAACATTTTAACAGGCATACAGTCAACCTGTATATTTATTCCTCTAAATATAGATCTCTTCATATCATCATCTGTATAGACTTGAAATGCTGCTGTGCTTAGCTATTTTTTAGTGAACTATAATTTTGATTATAAAAAGATAAAATGTAGAAAAAAAAAAAAAGAAACACTTGACTCATTTTTAGTTGTGGTAAAAGCCTGGAGCTCACTGTAAAACCAGAGTAGCATCTGCCATCTGGCGGCACATACCCCATAGACAGGTTTTTACAGCCAATATAGAGATTTCAGGGAGGGGACTCTGGGCTCTAGAGATGCTGGGGAAGGTATTCCAGCTGCTCAGGCCATTACAGTTCCATCCAGGAGAAGAGAGACAGGTTGGGAAAGTGTATAGACTCTAGAGTCGGATGCCCCTGGGTTGGCCAATCTTTCTATCTCAGAGCTTCTGTTTTTTCATTTTTAAGTGGAGATAGTGGTAAAAAGAATGTTTCTGTCCCCAGGTTGTTGTGGGGGTCACATGAGGGAACTGATGGGAAACAGCTGGATGTGTTTGGAAAACTGTGAAGAGCCGCCCAGCTGGGGATTGTTTATTATTTATGTTTAAAACTTGGTCTGTAGTTGTGGAATGCAGTATTCGCTGTTGGAAGAATTCTAGGTATTAGGAAGCAGGTGGAGGAGGTATTTGGTGTTTGGCTTTTGTGTTGAATCTTTTTTTCCAAAGGATACCAGAGAAGGAATTGTGTATAGAGATCACCCTCAGCCTGGGGCAAGAAAGGATAGTCAGAAAGACAAGCAATGGAGTGGAAGCTTCCAGAGACAAAGGTAGGAGAGAGGGAAAGTGGAGAGAGCCAGGGTAGGAAGAGGAGTTGGTGCATCAGAATCTGAGAGGAGGAATTTAGAGGAGGCAGGTTGGAGGAGGAGTCAATAGAAGGAAGAAGCAAGAAGCTAGATCTCAACACTACTGCCCCGGAGGTTCTTGGCCTTTCTAGCTGGCAGCACTTTTCTGTGAGTTGGCGTTTTGCAACTAAAACACGTCTTCCCTCAGGGACCTTGTACTTTGTACATGTGAAGTGTTTGGATCCAATGTGCTTAGTGAAAGAGAAGAGTCAGACATCGCTGGAAAAAGAGACCAGATGTCTTTGAAATCATCTAAATTGTCTCTATTTTTAAAAAAGTTACTCTTTCCATTGCTGCCAGATCTGAAAGTCCAATTTGCCAGGATAATATATCCGGTGTGGATAAAGATTTCCAAACTTGAAGTGTTTGTCGCTTAGCAACCTGGAGGCGTGAAGGGCTCACTTGGGCCATTCAACCTTGCAGGGAGACCAAGTTTTCTGCAGTAGAAGGTGGTAGGCTAGGAATGCACGCAGGTCACTCCCTCAGGCTTTGGGCCCACTGTGGGGCCCCTCTAGCCCTCCTTTCTCATATATTTTCCCAGGTACTTGAGCCTCATACAGTCTACACAGATGAAGAAAAGAAATCTGGAAGAGAAAGAGAGAAACAGGGGGAAAAGGGGGGGAAAACAGTCCACCAAGAAAACAGTCCCAGGGACAGAAGGAATTGAAAATGGAATGGGGAGGGGAGTGATTGTGCTTCTGACTCCATCGCTGGCTGTCAGCACAGATCCAAATAATTCTTCTCAAGGGGGTTGGAACAAAGGTATCTCTGTTTTCTCTAAAAATCCCTTTTTAATACTTTTAAAATTTTGCCCATTATCATTATTGCTATTGCTCTTGTTACTGTTAAAGGAAAATCCCTTTGGCCCCTGCACAGAAAGTAGGTTGAACTTTCTTTTCCTTACAGACCCAGAATCCAGCAATGGTTTGAAGACTCTGTTTTGGTGGAAATTGTCCTTGCTCCCAGCTCCATCCTGTGCGGACCAGGAAAACAAGGAATGGACCTTGTTGTCCCCCAGTGCCCATTGTCCCTTTTCTGGGGATCCCTGGATTCTTGGCTTGCTTTCTCCTTTTAGTCTCTAAGCTGTTTCACACTGGTGCAAAGATACGTTTTGCACCAGGGCTGTGGTTTGGATGACTTAGTATGTACAGATGCTGGCTACTGTACACAGGCTCAGGAATGGCCCTGTAAGCTGAGCCACAAGATGAGACTTCCAGGATTTCTGGGGGAGCTCTTCTTACGTATCTGGAGAGAGATTCTGGTGAAGCATTTGGGTCTTCCCTGGATGTTTGTAGGCCTAGTTATAACTGACAGGGAGACAGCCAGCGGGTAAAGCTGCATATGACAGTAAAGGAAAGATAGAGGAGCAAATGCACCAAGACTTAAACAAGTTATACCCATTCTTGTTATCACGGTTACACTGCTGAGTCAAACTTCCTTGAAGGTCAGCTTTTGCTGTGGCTCTGCTTTGACATGAATCCTTCATTGTTTAAGCCACTTTGAGTTTGGTTTTCTGTTAGCATCAAACATTCTTCATGTATACAGTAACTTTAATTGAGCACCTAACCTAGATTTCACACTCCATAAAATGTTTTTACATGTATTATTTTCACCTAGTCTCCATGGAAGGCTGGCAGAGAAAGCATGAGCATACTGATTCTTTCAGCTCAAGAAAGCAGTTCGGAAAGGATTGATCCCAGGGAGGATTGTGGCAGAGCCAGGTTCTAATGCAGGACAATCTGGCTCCAGAGCTTTGGCTCCCCTCAACCTCAGGCTGTGACTGGCAGAAACGATTTACTCTGAGCAGAGGGAGGGAGATTTGAGAAGGGAAGGCATCTTGGAGTCCTACGCAGACAGGATGGACAAAGGCCACCAGGATGGTACTAAGAAGAATCAGAAGTAGGGCACATGAACTGCTTGCTCAGGGTCCCCATGTGACATCACAGAATCCTGGTCTGGCCAGGTGCACCGTATGCTATAAGGAGCCAGAACTCTGGCTGTAACAAAGTAAAACACTGTGACAACTTCTCATTCCTAGAAACACTTGAAAATGGGCTTGTAAGGTTTTACTTTATTTAACTTAAGGCCATTGGAATATGAAGATGCTGGTTAATGTTTATGGATTCCGTATGCAGTAGCTCACTCACAAGTCAGTGTGCTAAGAGCCTCTTATGGGCAATGAAGCTCAGAGATCTCTCTGCTAGCCCCTGTAGTCTTAACTATGGTGTTATAGTGGCTTTCATGTGGACAGAATGAACCAAGCCTCCTGCCAAGGTCCTTGGCAAACAGAGTATAGTAGGTCTAATGATAGATTGGGAATGCCAGACTCTACACACTAGAATGGCCCTGTTCAGTACAGACGCGAACTGAGTGTGGCTATAAAATTATGAGGCAGATGCCTTTTCTAGTACATGTGCCTTATTGTGCATAGGACTCTCATTCTTTTAAGTCATCTGCAGCCTTATATCCTCACTTCTGGTATTAAAAGGAAAGATTATATTAAAATCTTTGAAAAGTAAAACTGATGAGGAAACTATGGCCTGGTATCAAATATATCACAAAGCAGTAATGATTAAAACAGCATGATACTGTGAATGAAAATAGATGTTGATAGAAAGTAGTTTGGCTTATAATAGAAATACGTCATATGTAGAGGGTTGAACAAAAGCTATTGCCTGGAAATGTGTTAATCTGAATTGACTCCTGCTTGAAATATGCAAGCATTTCCTACATACCACATTAAATTCTGGGTAGATTTAAAAGTAAAATATAAAAATGGAGAACATAAAATAACTGAAATAAAAATTATGATTATGGTTAGAGGAGGTTTTCCAAAACATGGCATCAACACCAAAACCACAAAATTTATAGGTTTCACTGTCTAAATATTAAATATATTTATAAGACAAATATACTACAGAGCACCTGAGAGAAAAGGGGCACGTAGACTTAATAGGTAAAGAGGTCTTATAAAAATTAGTAAGATAAAAAGTAAACATAACAACCTGAAAGCATCAAACTGTTAGCACATCTTCATAATGTCAATGGAAATATAAATTTGCACAGGATTAAAGACAAGGTGGCAAAATGCACAGAAGATCTTACACATTTAATCCAATGATTCCTCTTCCAGAAATTCATCTTTTTTTTTTTTTTTTTTTGTCTTTTTGAGACAGGGTCTCACTATGCAGTTCAGGCTGGCCTTAGGCTCACTTTGTAGCTCAGGCTGGTCTTGAACTCACAACAATCCTCCTGCCTCAGCCTCCCTAGTGCTGGGATTACAGGCATGCGCCACCACGCCCAGCCAGAAATTCATCTTGAAAGAATGCTTGGACAAGTGTGCAAAGGCATTGTACAAGAGACAAACGCTGCATGGTTCTTTGTGATAATCTGACAAATTGAAAGAGAGCTACATATCTGAAGAGAGAGGATGTAAATAGTGGCATCTATCCATCCAAAGCACATAATAACAGTGATTAATTAATACGCATAGGATAGACATGTAGGTGCCGGCATCAAAGAAGTTCTTGATCTGTGGCTAAATGAAAAAGGAAGTTACCAATATGTGTAAAAATATGATCATATTTGTGTAGATGTAACTGTATTTTTCTATTTATAAAAATGTTCGGTAAATCATCCAGTATATATATGTAATCATTCTTTTTCAACTTTTTCTAACAGAAATATACATTTGAACATAATAAGTGCTAGAAAATTATTTAATAAGTATCAAATATTATAAAATTTAAAAAAGATATGTCTGTAAATGACACCCTTGTTTTCTGATGTGAGTGACAGATTAATTGGGCCATTAGGTTATAAGGAAGTACATGACCTAGGGCCAGCCAAATAGTTCAGTGGACTAAACTGCCTGGTTAGGCAGATATAAGGACCAGGGTTCGATCCCGGGCCCGCTGTGCCAGCCCCACCCCAAGGCGCTCTGAGATGTGACTGAGCCTGGGCGTGGTAGCACATGCCTATAATCCCAGGGCTTGGAAGGCTGAACACAGGAGAATCACTATGAGTCTGGTCTACGTAGTGAGACCTTGTACTACATACATTAAAAAGAAAAAAACTGTACATGGCCTTCAAAACCAGCCCAGCTTGGGTTGAAATCTCAAGTACTCCAATGGCTCAGTTGTGTGAGTATAGACCTGCCTCTTGATCTTCAGGTATTTTCTCTCACATAGTATTATATGGGGTAAGGTAAGATGATCCTGTCCACTGTCAGCAGCACACAGAAGAGCCCAGTAAATCCCAATAAACACACACTCCTTTACCTGTCAGCTCAAAGTCTTTCAGGATGTCTTTACCAAAGCCGCCAGACGATTCCTTCTTCCCTGATAGTTCTAAAAGTTAAGGATCAAGCTCACACATCACAGTACTCCAAACATTTAACTCAGTGCCCAGCACATAGTAAAGGCTCAGTAAGTAGTCACTAAGAGAAGAAAGGAGGGAAGGAGTAACGATCATGCCTAAATACAACAAGAAACTAAGTGAGTGTTTCCTCAAGAGAGTAAATTTGGAAGCATAAACCCTAGAGAATCTGCAGATGCTTTAATTTTTTGAACTCTCTGAGTGTTATTTGGAATTTCATTTTAGGAGAAGTACAGTATCATGCTATGACAACAGCAAGAATAATATTGAATGCATGCTATAATTTCACCTATTCCTCTAAGAGCCCAAAAATGATTAAACTGATGATGAGAAAACACGTCACATGTATCTGGTATCTAGAATTGGCAGAACCAGGGTTTGAACCTGGGTCATCCTCACCGATGCTCAACTGAAAAGTGCAAGCGGAACTTTTCTCCAGAATGGCGTTGGAAGAGCTTCACTGAGAGGAAAGATGAAACCCACGGGACTCAGCGGCCTGTAGAGGAGGCTGAGTGAGGAGTGAGAGTGAGGAAGAGGAAAATGGTATATCTAGAGGAGATGGGAGGTGAAGAAATGAGAGGGAGGAGAGAGAGGATGGAGAGAAACAGGAGGATGTCAGAAGGGCTCCTACTGGTTGTCTTGGTTTGTGCCTGTGGGAGGTAGCATCGTCACTACTTGGGCAGAATTGTGCAGCCTGAGATTCTTGTAGCACGATCAGGGCAGGGCTGAAGACCACATGATCTGGGCTGTATCTGGAACACGAACCTGGTGGAATCCAGAACGGCATTCAATCTGTGGCTAGTTTAGATGCAGTGCTTTCCACTTTCACAAATACACAAATGATATTTTATTTTATTGTACAGTTTTAAAAATCAACCTTTATCGGATGGCAGACATTTGTAATTAAATTAAATTGAATTGACTTGGCCATGAAAACCTCAGCAGCAGGAAGGGCTTCCCCCTTCCCCATAAACCCTAACCACCCTGCAGCCTGCACCCCCAAGCCTCCTTTTGGGTGTTCTATTTCTGCTAATCCTTGCTAAGAAGTAACTGGTGAGCCAGAGGTTAGCTGATGGGGTCTCAAGGTGTGACCTTTCCCAGGAGTATTTGCATGTTAATAGAAGATCCTGGGAACCCAGGACAGCCTCCAGGTCTCAAATGAAAGGAGTCCTGAAGGTGGACAGAGGGGTGGGCACAGCCCCCAGGGGCCCTGCTGTGTGGGCCACGTTGATCCTGCCTGTGTGGATGGCCGCTGCTCTGGGCTTCTGTCCAGCTGCTTTTACAAAGAATGGCTTGGAGAAGAACAAAGCAATTGTATTTATCCTGAGGCAAGAACTCCATTGCCAGGGCTGGGAGTGCAGTGCCCAGATCCTTTTGGATCCAGGAGGCCTTGCTTAATGGTTATTTGTTGAATGAGTGAAGAAATCCTTTGCACCTCTGCCACTAACCGCACACACCTTTAGCCTTCTTGCCCAGGAGCTGTTTAAGCCAGGGAGCCAGGACCTAAGACCTAAGCAACTTCTTCGTGATGATAAGAACATTTCTACCATTTGCACTTTCCTTTTTTTCTTACTTATAACCAGAAAACCTCAAAACTTGTGCTGAATTGCATGACCTCACTGACCGTGTTTCATGTTCCTTATTGAACTGTGGTGAGAGCAATCCACTTCTTAACTATGGCCAAACTACAGAAAATAAGATTCCTTCATGGATGTGGACACATCCTCCTGCTCACACGCACACATTTTTCAGGGCAGGGTCCTAGGAAGAAGGGAGTGGGGGTCTGGGGGGGGGGGGAGCCACGAAGACAAGGCTACTTTTCTGTTTGGCTGAATTCATCAAAAATGTCCAAATCCCATACCGAACATTCATCACTAATTAAATCCTAGCACCATAATTCAGACAAAACAATTACAGCATTTAGAATTTTTAGAGGAACTATTATTGCTGCCTTGGCCCTTTTAAAAATTATGTTCCCCAAAGGACAAAACGTGATCCATTAATATGTATGTATTATTACTTTTTTTGTAATGGGAAGACTGCTGATGCCCGTGAATATGGAAGCATTTATCGGTTGCTGACAGTCGCTTAGTTGACTTACAGTTTTAAGTGCAGTATTTTTTAGAATCTAAAAGGCTCTAACATTAATTACCTTTTGGCCTTCAGCTGGTGGCCTGCTAGTTTCTATCCTGTGTTCTCTTCCCTGGCTTCACTGATAACTGCTTAGTGGGTGAATGGGTTGCTCAGACCCTAGGAGGAGTCCAAACCATTATTGGGAAGACCATGCAAGAATTCACTCCATTTTAGTTAATCTCTTCCATTTACTTTTAGAACTCAAGAACATAGTCTTTTCTTTCATTTTTCAGTTGGGGTCCCCTTGTGGGCCGGCTCCTGTGTTAACCTCCAGGCTCAAGGCATCTTGGGTTTCGAAGTCAAATCTACGTGGACTGTCCCCAGCTAAACTGGGATCTGATTTTTCTCTCTGGCTTTCCCTCTGTCCTTTTGAAGCACAAGCTTCTTTGTCTTGATAATTTTGCAGAGTAATTGAGAGGTGGGTTATCTGGGTCTAACAGTAAGGACCACAGTTGGCCTTAATACCTTACGAGGTATTGTTTGTTTGATGCGTGTGTGTGTGTGTGTGTGTGTGTGTGTGTGTGTGTGCATGCTGAGGGTGCATCGCATGTGTGGGTGCACGCAGGCACATAGGTAGATATGTATGTACATATGCACATATGAAGGCACGACTCCGAAATTTCCATTCAGCTCTCTGATCAGTCTATTGTCACATGCATTTGGCATTCATTATCTATGAGCCTCGGCGCCTTTGGTCCTGTGTCCTGGCTAGCAGTGATTTGGTTTATAGAGATCATATGGCAGGGAAACAGACCTTGAAAGACAGAGCTCTGAGAAGCACATTTGATGAATTTCCTATGATTTGAGTCTGGGTTTATTCTTCCCTGTGGCGGGGCAGACACCCAGAGCACACGCAGCCTGCCCAGGAGCCTGGGGAGGAGTGGAGGCTATGACAATAAGCACACTGTTTTTTCCCTCACACATCTCGGGTTGCATTTCCTATCTGGGAAAAAAAAAGAAAAGGGAGCCTTGTAAGGGATCCAGAATCTGGGCAGGAAACCACACAGAGTGAAGGTTGCCATTGTCATTAGCAATTAATGTAACCACCAGGGCTGGAAGGAGGAGGCCCTGCCAAGGCTGTGGGGGAGGGGAAGGCAGGGGCTGCTGGGGGAGGGGTGGGGAGCTGCTCACTGCCACTTGCCAGCCAAAGCTGGTGGGAGGGTTGAGCAAGACACCTCCCCCAGCACTCCCAAGAGAGACCACAGCACTGATGTTCCTTATTTTCAAACAAGGTGCCCAGGACTCGATAAGTTCTAAAATGTCCCTGCCACCTATTTTTACTTTCTGTGGCTCCAAGCCCAATTCCTTAGCCCCTTGGTAGGTGATTTTTTCTTTCTCTAAGGAATCTTTGGAGATTCGTTTACTTAGCAGTGTGGATGGAGTGCAGTCTGTGTGCCAAGTTCGTAGGGTGCTGGGTACAAGTTGATGCTGATCCGTAACAGATGCCTAGTGTGTGCCAGGCACTGTTCGCTGCGGTTTCCATTCATGATCTCATTTGGACATCATTGTAACTGTGCGCCCTGGGTTTTCTTCTTATTCCATTTTACAGATGGCATAAGTGAGGCCCACAGAGGTTAGTGGACTCAGTCCCAGGTCAGAAAATCAGTACAGGAGTCCAGATTCCCAGCTTCAGTTCATACCCTCAAGAAGCCCACCATCTAGGGAGAACCCTGAAAAGATGATGTGGGTTGTGCCTATACTGGAGTCTAGCTACGGGACACTTAATGTAGCCACGGGAGGCACTCATGGAAGGCTTCTTGGAGGTGATGAGGTTGTCCAGCGAACATTGTCTCTGTGCCTGCGCTGCTAGTTGTGTAGGGGTAGGTGTGCTCTCCAGGCCTGTCCAGCCTCTAAAATGTCTTTGTGGCCCTGTACTTTGTGCTACATGAAGCCCCCATGAGGTTCACGAGGACAGAGGTTGCAGATTTTTTTTTCCTACATATGAGTAAATGCAAATCCTTCTATTCTGTCTTCTGCCTCCTGGTTTTGTCTCTTCTCTTCATCCATTCCTCCCCCACCCCAAACTCTCTTTCTTTCTGGTAGTTTAAAAAAAATGCCACTTTTCATTAATGTGACCAAAATGTCATCAAGTAGTTTAATGCTCTTTAATGTCCTTGTACCGTTTACGTTTCGCGAACAGTGTGGAAATGAATCCCATCTGTGGGTTCAAGAACATCAAAAAAGTCGGACAGGCTATTTAGACGTGCTGCTTCACATTGCATTAGTGTGTACAATGTCAGGGGGCCCAGCCAAGTGCCGCCGGTCCGGGCCTCCCTCCGCCACCCCTTCCTGGGTCAGGGAGTGACAGATAGCTCACCCTTGGAACTCAGAGTCAGACATGGGTCCAGCTCTGGAAAGCTGCCTGGAGGCCCTAGGAGAAGTGTGAAGCCTGACTCAGGGAAAATCTTTCTCTCTCTTTAGTGCCAGGACAGCCCAACAATAGTCTCTTCATCACTTGGGTGAGAAGCTGATTATTGTGCTGTCTGCCTTCTTCAAAAGTCATTAGCTGTCCTCACCCTCCTTCAAGCCCTACCCCTGAGTTCCCCAGGGAGGGAAGCTCTGGGGCTAAAATTAAGCTGACAGTGTGTAAGGAAGCTGTTAGAAACCTCAAGTCACTACAGAACATGAAGCGTGGGGCCAGCAGAGAGTATTAAAGAGAAGTTCTGTGGAAGACCCCGAAGAGGAGGTCTCATAGCTTAAACAACAGAGTGCCTCAAGATAGTTCTCCCCTGGCAGCACTTTTGCCTGGGCTTCACCTCTAGTTCTATTACTTTCTAGAAACATGGTTACATGTCTCTTGCTGCAAAACAAGGTTACTAACCATATCAACCTAATGAAATGAGTAGCTGCATTTGGGAGGCTGTGGGTTAGTGTATTCAAGACAAACCTGCAATACATAGTTAGACCCTGTCTCAAAAACTAAAACCAAACAACACAAAGCCCATATGAACAGTAAGTAAAGGAACTGCCGAGCCTGAAGTTGGTAGACTCATGTCTGGCTATAGTCAGTGCTCAGTAAATGCCAACAGCGCTGCTCTCTAAGGGCTGCCTGTGGTCCTTCTCTGGCCACCTGCCCCACCTGCTGCCAGGTGCCCTCAGCCCCTTCCTCCCTGTCAGCCCAGGCCTTCCCCTGCAAAGACAGAGGAGGGGTGAGAGGGACCTTGACTTCAAAATATCCTGGCTGTCTTCCAGGTCTGGAGAAACCCCTCATTCTAATGCATTCCCTGGAAAGAAAGATACGGCTTTTTGTTTCAGAAAAAAAACAAAAGCTTCTATTCTTCCCCAGACATGGGGAACAGCGAGAGTGGAGTTTTGACTGTTAATCATTATAGCTGCATGAATAATAATCCACCTCTCTGAAGGCCCCAATTCCTTCCCAGTACTTTAAGGCTCCTTCCCACTTTGCATTTGCCAGTATACATATCCCAATATGCTTTAATTCTAAATATAAGCATGAGGAGAGGCACATATTTCTGATTGTTATTTCACACTTCTTAAGACAGGGTTGTTCTGTTTTAACTCCTAAGTTAAATGAACGAAATTATTCCTTCAGTGCCATTCCCAGAGGGTTAGTTGTTCCTAAGTCCTTTTTTTTTAGGATGGACACAGATCCTAGAGGTTATTTATGTTAGGATGACTGGGGGATTGAAGTTGCCAATGCATTAGATCTGGAAGCCCCTGGAGACGCATGAGTGCAGCTGACACTGCAGCCACTGCTCCAAGCCATTGTACTCAGGCTGGAGGGAAGGACACTGGGTATTAAAAACTGAGAAATTTGATCTAAAATCTGACTGTCTCCCCTGATCCCTCTCCTTTCCATTTTAACTCTCTTGTTGTCTCCTGAGGCATAGTTATGATGGTGAAGAACACAGACTCAGGAGCCAAACTCTGTGGGTTTGGACCCTGACTCTGTTACTTGCTCACTCTGGACAAGTGGCCCATCTTTCAAGGCTCATAACAGCATCTGCCTCAAAGGATTCTGGTAAAGATGAATTGGGTTCGCATGTGCTAGGTATTCACTCTACTGCCTGACACATAGCAAATCCTCTGTATCACTGCATTAGTAGGACTCTCCCTCCAATTATGTAATATCGCCTTAGTTCTACACTGGGTTCTCTTAGGGGGTTACTGTGTGGCTGCTGCGACTGCCACCACTCAGAACAGTGCCTGGCACCTGGGAGACTTTCACTATTATTTGTTGAATTATATCAAAGCAAAATAAAGGATTAAAAATAGCACTGTGAACCATCATGCAAGACATTTTTGTTACAAGCTCTGGAAGAAGTTTGTTGAATAAACTGCCTTGAGGGCTTAGAATTGCTGCATTGAATGTAACAAAATTTTGAGCACCAGATGACCAGTTAGTTTGTGAAGCACTTCTGCTGTTAGTGTTCAGTGTTTGATTCTTCCTTTCTTCATTTGTGCTGAATGAGTTACCAATATACATAGCCCCAAAAACCATTCACTAAGGGTCCCCCATGGGGGCCGTTCTGGGCTGGGAGAGGATGTGACAGGAAGAAACACAGGGGCCCTCTTCTGCCACCACTACTAGATCATCAACTCTAGGCCTGACTCTGACTACTTAGGTATCTAATTTGTCTCTGGCCATTATAATAGTTGAACACCTGGCCCAACCTGGCCTTTCTTCAGGATTTTGCATGTGGTGAGAGACCTACGTTCTCTCTTTCCTTGTGGTTGACTGAAATCCGGGCACTGTGGAAGCCCTGGTCTTCTCTGCCCATGCTGCCTGATGGGAGCTTATCTCACATAGGATGAAGACAACCACATAGTGAAATGAAGGGGAGGGAGTTTGGGGGCTCATTACTATTGCAGGTAGGCTACCCCATCTCAACTAATACAAATACACCTTCCTTAGAATTCTTTAGGATGACACATGCCATAGTCTGGAGTTCACACCCTTTGGAGAACTCAAAAAATAAAGACTTCAAGCCTATAGAATTTTCAGGAATCTTGAGCAAGGCTTTTCTTGTATCTTTCCTGTTACTGACATCCTGGTCCCTAATGAGGTTATCTGAACATCTGTAGTATGTTTGCCAAGCTAGTTACCCAGGAATAAGATTAGATCTTCTTAGTAGAGTGTCCCTTTCCTTTCCTTCCCTGTATCTGTGCTTTGAGGACTCCTACGTAGTTCATAGGTCCTTAGCCTTGGGGACATAGAGTCGCCAAAAGCTCTCTGTCCAAACAGTCAACATTTTAGCTTTCTGGTCCCCAGTCTTGGAGATACTAAAGATCTCATTCATTAACCCTTCCCATGATGTTCTTAAATGTCAAGTCTTCAAATGTGACATGCAGATTAAGCTATAATATAGTTATTTACTCATTTCTTATTAACCCTATGGATCAGATAACACTAACACTGTAGAATTGATATAATTTTAAACCAAAGAAATATCATTTAGACTAGGCAAGTTTTATATCGATAGAGGAAAGGTTTCCACTGGGTCTTTTATTTTACTTTTAGCTTATTTTTAAGATTTAGCAATTATTGTTAGAATTTCTAAATGAATGAAGTACCATAGGAAATCCTACATTGACCACTTTAAAACCTGAACTCTGAAGCTGCCTTCTGCTCTACTATTGTTACCCACTTTAGTTAATTGCTATCTTTCGTTCACTGGATATGGGAGTCCAGCTACGAGGTAGCTTGACTATGTGCTGTCTGCCAAGCTTGGGGCTGGAGCTTTATAGTTTTAGGACTTCTGGTGGACCCCACATTTCTGTGGTACATAGATAAGATGAACATACTGCAACCTAGGTTTGGGAGTCTTAGGACAGCTCTTAGCTCCTGAGGAGGAGGTGTCAGTGCAGGCAAACTGTCCAAGAAGGAGAAGGAGAAGAGGAAGGGGAAGGGGAAGAGAGAGAGAAAGAGGAAGAGGAGGGGGAGGAGGAGAAAGAAGGGGAGGAGGAAGAAGAAGAGGAGGAGGAAGAGGAGTCGGAGTCGGAGTCGGAGTCAGGGAATAACTGCTGTGAAGGAAAAACCCTGAGGGGTGTATGTGCGTGTGTGTGAGCACATGCAAGTGAGCGTATGTGTGTTTGCACACAGAAGATGATTTCTTCATGATTTTTTTTTCCATAGAGGTTTTCACCATTTCCATCAAACCAAGTTATCAGGAAAACATTTCGTGACTTAGAAATTGATGCTGGGAGGACTGAGTTGAGATCAGTCTGAGATGAGGAAACTGCAATGCTGTTGAGCTCTGAAGTGCTAGAGGTGACATTTCTAGGAGAGGAGAGATACTTTTTTCAGAATTTCTGGTTCCAAACCTGGTGCTTTTACAGCTCCACAGAATGGAAGACATTGGTTCCACAGGAATCAAGCTCAGTTTTCTCATAATGAAGGCAGGAAAATGAGCTAAGAGAGGAATGCTCTTATTTAGGGTTGCAGTTAGTATAAGAACCAGGGGGATGGAGGGGGGTCTCCCAACTCTGATTCCCGTGTAACTAATGAATGGCTTTAGCTGACCACCTGAAGATGAATGAAACACTGATTCCGTTATTCATTCATTTAATCAACCAACTTTAATTCCACATGAGAATTGAGGACATCTTACCCAAGGCCTCCTCTAACAGCATCTCACTGGCTGGAATTGCACATCATATATGAAAACTTAGCCCACTCTCTGGCTCTAGACAGAGGACTGACATTTCTGCTGACCTCCACACCCCTGTTCACCTAGCCCATGTAGTTGTCTAGTTGGAACCTCAAACAGAGCCAGGATTCGTCCGAGTGCTGGGTCTTTCCCCACGGTAAGTTCTCCTCTGATGTTGTTTACCTCAGCAACATTCTTATTCACTCAGTTGTGCCAGCTTCAAACTTCAGAATTATTCTTCACTGTATTTTATCCCTTTCTCCACAGAAAAACCATCCATAAATTCTTTTGCTTTCACTTACAAAACAATTCCCCAATCCCACCAGTGGCTACCACATCTCCAGTCTGGTACTGCACGTGGTTGGTCACTTGTTTCCCTTCTGTCATATTTCAGTTTGTTTTTCCCATGGTGGCCAGAGTAATCCTCTGAAAGTGTAACTCAGGTAAATTCCTCATGGAAGAGCCCTGAGGGTCTCCCATCACATCCAGAAACTGCGAAAACCCTCCCAGGATCAGAGGACTCACACTCAGTCAGCCACACTGGCTTTTTGCTCTTCTTCTTTCAGGACACAGATTACTCCTACCTCAGGGGTTTGCATGTGCTGTTCCCTCTGACTGGAATACGTTTTCCTCAGAGTTTCACAAGGCCGGTGCCCCCTCCTTCATTCTTGTCTCTGCTCAAATGTCACCTCCAATTTCATCTTGTCATTTTTCAGTCCCTTTAATCCAACTTTATTTTTACACTTAGATTTCTTGGCCTGACAATGTCTGTATATATACAAAGGCAAAGATTAGTTGTATTTTCCATGAATCTGTCCTTGGTACTTACTACAATGCTTGAAATAAAATTGGTACTCAGTGGTGCTTATTCTATGACTGAATGAATGAATGAACAGATAGATGATGGGCTTACGCTAGTGAAGACACCCCTGGAGGATAGGTATGGGCCAGCTTTCCAGAGGAGCACACGTGTGGGACAGAGCTGGGTTCTAGTAGTTCAGGAGAAGGGTACAGGGAAGCCCACTAGTTGAGCAGCAGTGTGTGCTCCACGTGTGCCCATCTGCTATGATCCCAGCCCCTGAGCACTTCTGAGGAAGCTTCACATAGCCCACTCTGTGGTTTGGGTAATGAAGCCAGGCATAGCGTTGGCTGGGGCTCTGCCAGGGAGGCAGTGCAGGATGTCTACTCTCACTGCAAGGCTAAGAAATGAATTGTGACTTCCCAGGGGGCAGCAGGAACTTGTGGCTGGGGTCCATTTGTTATCTCCTGTGGTGACAGACGGGTCCTGAGTGTCTGCAGGCACCTTTGCCAGGAGCCCACTGACTGGAAATGACATCAGCCAAAGTGACTTGGGTGTCCATCAGACATGTTCTGCCGACCCCGCCTGGAGCTCATCTCCCTGCCTACCTGGAAGCCTTCTGGTTGGCACTTTGGCAAACAAAGAGGCATTTGAGGGGGAATTAAGCTGACTTTAAAAGATAGCCTCAGAGTGTTTCCCAACACTTCGATGCTCACGTTGAATTATAGGTGCTAATAAAGCTGTCAGAGCCCTGGCCCGCCAACCAAACTCAAGCTGAAGGATCCTTGGGAAATTATGAGAATTCATCTGGGCCTGCACAGTCAGTCCCAGCCCCGCTGGAAGGGCATAGACTTCTTCACAGGCCAGGAAAGGTCTGGAACTACCCATCCTCACTGTGCTGCTGATTGGCCCAAGGGGTTGCCCTGGCCGCGGTGTAGCAGGTGGCCTCGCTCGTTCCTCTGGCTTGGCTTCTCTGCCAAGACCAGAGACTGATTCTCCACCTGAGACAGAGTGGCATCTCCATCTGGTGAACCTTCTCTGCTATTCCTCTTCATCTTGCTGAGATACTCCTTCCTCCATTTCTCATTATGCCTGTTTTCTTTCTTTCGTTTTTAGTAATTCAATAATGGTTGTTACGTTGCATATTGTTGTCTTCAAATTAGTTGTTTAGATTACCAGATATAAGTATTAAAAAAATTGGTCAAATAAAATTACAAAACATTTAAAAGGAGAGCAAAACTGCCGGGTGTGGTGGCACACCCCTATAATCCCAGCACTCGGGAGGCTGAGGCAGGAGGATTGTTGTGAGTTCGAGACCAGCCTGGGTTACAAAGTGAGCTTAAGGCCAGCCTGAACTGCACAGTGAGACCCTGTCTCAAAAAGATAAATAAATAAATAAATAAATAAATAAATAAATAAAAGGAGAGCAAAAACTAATTTAAACATTAACTGCTTCTTTAAATAAATAGAGCAGCAGAAATCAGCAGTACAATTATCCAAGCTATCTTGTGTATATGCATTTTTATTTTTTTTCCTTCATTCTTTCTTTTCCTTCACCCCAGTTTTTCCTTCCCTTTAAACAGTTTCTTTTCTTTTCACAGTATCTATTGTACCCTTCAGAATTTATTTATTCTTTCATGTTCTTATACTAGGGAGGCAGTACAATCTGTACATGCAGTCTGATTTATTTTACTCATGAGTATGTCACAAGTTGCATCTATTTACCTATAAACACTTTGAATTTATCTTTGTTTATAGGTGAGGAATACTCCATTGTATAAAAATAACACATCCCTTTTATTTATTCCTCAGTTGTTGGGCATTTGAGTTGCTTCCAAGATTTAGCTATGAAAACCTATACTGGCCTAAACATGGGTGCACATATGTCACTGTGGTACGATGTAGTCAGTTCTTCTGGAAAAACTCCCAGCAGGGTACTAGCTGGGTCAAATAGAATTTCTAATTCTGGCTTTCTGAGCTGTCTCCACACTGTTTCCCACAGTGGTAGCCCAGGTCTTCACTTCCACCAACCATGGGGAAGGCTTTTTCTCCACAGCCTCTCTAGCATTTGTTCTTTGTTGACTTCTTGATAGCAATTCTGTCTGGGGAAAGATAGAATCTCAGTGTTGAAACTGCCTTGATTCCATCTAAGATACTCAGTGTGGCCTAATTTAAGCTAGGATTTCCACTGGAATTTTAACAGGGGCCCACTTGAGAGTACTGGGGACCTGAAGATATCGTAGAGCATTTCTCCTGGACCTTACCTAAGAGCAAGACCATAACATTTGAGTTTCTGATAGAAAGTCATACTTACTGAAAGATGGGTCTGAGATCTCAGGGAGAGCTATACTCTCTGGGGATTTATTTTATGGTAAGCCCTATACCAGATTTTTTACACTTTCTATTATTTGAGCACATTCATTAACTCTATGAGCAACTATATTTATTCATTTATACCAACAAATATTTATCGAGAGCCCTGGACTGCATTCTCAGGATTCATGAAGAATAAAGCAGTTGCATACTATGTTCTGTCTCTTTTGTTTGAGCATGTGAGCAATAAAGATTCCCAGAATATTGCAAATAGAATGAGCATGAAGTAGTTACTCAATGAAAGAGCTTTAAAACAAAGGATTACATTTGTAGTCTTTTATTTTATAAGATCCCTGAGTTAGAAAAAAGTAGGGTTCAAGGCCTAATGGGCTTGGTTGGGATGTCTGACTTACTGCACCGCAGTGTCACCATAGCCACAGTGATGGGAATGAAAGGACCGGGGCTCCCAGACAACTGGAGTAGCTGCTCTCAGGGCTGCACAGAGGACCTGTACAAGGGGCCTTGGGAGATAGCTCAGTAGAATAAGCGTTTGCTTGGCAAGCACAGTGTCCTGAGTTCAATCCCTGGTATAGAAAAAAAAAAAGGAGAAGGAGGAGGAGGAGGAGGAGGAGGAGGAGGAGGAGGAGGAAGAGGATCTCTACAAGGGAGAGGCCTGTCCTTCCACTCAGTTTCTTTCCCAGGTTGCTTCTCCAACTGCAATAAAGTAGCATTTCTAGCTAATGCATCTTTGACTCTAGCCCCAGCTTTACCCTTCACAATATTCAGTTAGATAGGGTTCTCTTGGTCTTTCACAGTTCAGGCTTTCTCCTGAAAGTCAGCTCCCTCATGGCCACCATGGCAGTCAGTGTCCACAGCTCATGTAGATCAGGGGTCTCACATATGCAAGATTCTTCAAGATTTGAGCAACATGCACTGAAGTCAAACTGGCTTTAAGTAAAAGAAGTGAGAGTATTTCTTCCTTAGCTCAGGCACAAAAATATTACATTCACATGATATTTACAAAGGACAGCATTGTCCCTGAGACACTCTAATCAACTCAACAAACTAAATTGTCAAAGAGGCACAGCTAGATCTAGGTGCTGGTGGCAATTTACCTTGCCTTATCTCTCAGAATTACTGTTATTTGTAGTGCTTTCCTTCAGAATGGTTCATTTCCTGACGAAGACTCCCACTAACAATAACATCTCCTGACTAACATCACCTCCACTCAGTGATTCCAGTAGAAAAAGCCTCTTAATAGTAGTTCTAGCAAATTTCCACTTGGGTCTCATTGGATCTACTTGAGTGGCATGCCCATCCCTGAACCAGTCACCCTGAAATGAAGTAATCTTATTGGCTTTTCTGTGGCTGCTTGGTATTTACTGCAGCTGGGTGGGGTGGGGTCAGTATGACCAGGTGGATAGAATGGGAGAGTGGGGACTCCCCAAGGATGAATTCAGGTCTTGATACCCAAAGAAGGAAAGAGTTGATGGAGGGCTCATGAGATTAATGTCCATGCTTCTTATAAGCTCTGTTTGTATTTCTGCTTTATTCTCTCTGGTCCCTTCCACCTGAAACTTCTTCCTCTGACATTATACCTAGAGCAATCACCTTCAGATATTCAGATTCAATTTCTTCTTCCATGAAACCTTTCTTGATCTCAAGGACAGGTTCATTTCCTCCCTTCCCCCAATCCCTTCCATCCATACCTTCTGTCCAGCGGGGCCAGTGCCTTCCCAGCTCTTCTGACAGAGCGTCTGCATGGGTGCTTCTGCTCTGGAAGGCACGGAGCAGATTCTCACATGATACTGCCAAGTCCATCCTGGTCCCTTCTGTGGTCTCTGGAAAAAAGTACTCCAAAGATACCATTAACAACAACACTTTAGTTAGCAAGTTGAAGAGGCCTTTTCATTTCTTCTCACTTCTGTCACCATCCTCCCCCTCTCACAGGTGGACTTGCCTGGCAGAGACACTTCTGCCTGAAGAAGCCTCAGGGAGCAGCTGGCTAAAAAGCAGAGCAGGCTTGGCCTGAGTGTCTTAGTCACTGCTGTTCTCATTTTGGTCTTATGTTTTTTATTCTTTTTTCAGGATTAAGCTACTTCAATTTCTTTTTTTCTCACAACAGTCTACTAAAGAAGATATTACTATTCCTTGGTTTCATCGTGTGGGAACTGAGGCTTAGAAAGGTTAGATGGCCTGCTTTACCTTACGTTTCATTCTCATCCTGGTTTTTACATTTCCTCCGTGTGGTCTTCTTAGGAGATCTGCATCTCTCATTTTAATTTTACTTTCATTTATTTTGGTAGAAATGTTTAGCCAGGACACCAGGAGACTATTTCATAAGAGGCTAGGGTGTAAGTCAATACTGCGCTGAAGTCCCTCACCAAGGATACTCAGACCTGGGAGCTGAACCCATCCCTGCCGAGGATTTCCACCGTTTAGGTCTCAGCTGGTCCACAGCCTGTGCTCCCTGGACTTCCTGCTGCTGGTGCCTCCCCCTCCCCCACCCCAGACTGAGAGGGTAGCGTTGGACTTGGAACTGGGACACAATCTGATTCACTAACCATTAGCCCTCAGATGCCTTTTGCTTTCCCACTAGACATGAGCTCATGGAACGAGTTCATGTTCCTTTGGTGGATTTCCCTCTGCCTGCAGTCAGGTTAAATAGAGCCATCACAGGGATGCATTCATCAAGAGCAGCCATTGGCTAGTAGTGGGATAATTGTGCTGGCCCTGGAACCACAGGGGTGATCCCTAGCGGTGCTATAGGAATGCATAGAGGCTTCATTTACCTTTAAGGGCAGTTCTTTGAAGACTTTGGCACGGGTTCCCCCACACTGCTTTCCTTCCCGCTGCGTGATGTGAGAACACGGTCACAGTGCGTGCCTTGTTTAAGCACAAGCCAGGCACTGTGTGGCCTGGGAGGTGGATTACATCCCAGATGAATGGTGGAAATCCTCGGCAGGGATGGGTTCAGCTCCCACAGGCTGAGTGTATGTGTATTATCATAATGCCTGTGCCCACAAACTCCACAGACATCATACCAGCATGAGGAGTGGCCGAATGTGGAGGGACGAACAGATGTTTTCATTATTCATATTCTTGATCTTGACATGGAAGACACCTCTCGTTTGGGTCCTATCTTCTTTTCCAGGATTATTTTCTACTACTATTGACATACTGTGTGCATGCGTGCATGCATGTCGGTATGTGTTTATAAGTCAAAGGAAAAATAAACTGTATTCAACGTACTTAGTCTGAACCCCTGAGAGTAGGGGCCTGGGACACTGTTCTGAGAAGGACTCTGAGGCCACATCCTTTCTTATTCAGCAGGACAAAGCTCTATGACTTCTTAGTGAGGTCTGACATGGGCAAAAGTGAAGAGGTGGTGCATACACACACACACACACACACACACACACACACACCTGCCATTTGGCCGTCGCTTATCACTTCCCAGCATATTAGCTTTGCTAAATAGATTACAGTATTAGATATTCTTGACTTTTCCCATTTGTTAGAAATTGTCTCCTTGTGAATTTCTGTTGAAAGTCTTCATTATTAAAGGACCACTTGAGGTCTGCAATTTTTCCATGCAGCTCTAGTGAATTCCCCTAAGTAGGCATCCTTTTCTTTCTTCACTGTTCCTTTGGTCTTCAGCGATACTCTTAGTTGCGTGCCATTTTCTGGCATAAAGAGCTGTGCACCTAGTTCTCCTAGAAGACTTCAAACGTCCTGATGGGACAAATGGAGCCTCTTCTACCTTTATAGATCCACAGCTACATGCTGGCAGAAAGGCTTGATCCCAAGAATGAGTGTCAACTTTTGGGGTCAAGGGACCAAACTTTACAGATGGAAAGACTGAGGCTTTGGACAGGATGGGAAAGATAGCAATCACAGCACAGACTCCTGGGGCGTGCGAGTTGGGGGCCTCGCACAGGCAAGCGGGAAGCTCGGACTGCCAGGGCCTCTCGTCTCCGCTCGATGTTCCCTATTGGGGATTTTGATCTGGTTTCATTTGCTTTATAGAAGCATGATTTTTATGGTGAACTTAAAAAAAAAAACATATTTGGAAAGAAGCTGAGAGTAAACAAGTAAGTGTGAATGAGTCCATTCATTCACCTATTTCTGCAAAGAAAATTGTTGACATTGTGGGTCCTAGAGACAGTACAATGTACAGAACAGCCAAAACTCTGTGCCCTTACAGAATCTGAATTTAAGGAGTATGTTTGTGTTTGATTCTACTTGCATTAATTCACTAACTCCTCACAAAGTGTAAGTTATAGTTAGTGTTACAGTTATTTGGGTGCACTTATCAAGGCCCAGAGAGGTCAAGGAATCTATCCAACGCTGTATCTAGACAATTATTGAGGTGGGATTTGAAGTCAAGTGGTCTCCCACTAGCACTTCTGCCCTGAATCACTACTCAACTGCCACATGCCACAGATGGAATGTTGAAACTCAGGGAGGGGAGGGTACTAAGGCAAAGCCACACAGCTAGTTTATCTGACTCACACTGGAGGATGCCGTTCTACCTTTCTTTCCCCAACTGTGGGAGGGAGTGGGGCAGACAAAGCCAATGGATATTATGGCTTGTAAGATCCAACAATATGTCATTTTCTTGTAGAATAGAGGTGAGATGTTTGTTTTCCACTTTGGCAAGGTGGTAGGAGGGTGGGGAGCAGGTTTCCAATGCACCAAATATTATCCTCATTGGCTCAAAGGCCACGATTGTCTCAAGTTCCAGAAATTATGAGGGAACCAGACAGTGAGGCCACTACAGCTGGTCAGCAAATTATTGGCCCAAGTGTTGTCATTATTAAATGCAGCAACAGAAAAGAGAGAGGGAGGGAGGGAGGGAGGGAGGGGGAGAGAGACGGAGGCAGACAGAAGGAGAGATAGACAGTGACAGAGAGATAGACAGAAGGAGAGATAGAGACAGAGACAGAAGGAGAGAAAAGAGATAGAGAGAAAGAGAGAGAGGAGAGATACAGACAGAGACAGAGAGACAGACAGGAGAGATAGAGACAGAGACAGAGACTGAGACTTAGGAGACTGAGACAGAGACTGAGACAGACAGACAGACAGAGAGAGACAGAGAGACAGACAGAAGAGATAGAGACAGAGACAGAGACTGAGACAGACAGAGAGAGAGAGACAGAGAGAGAGAGAGACAAAGAGACAGAGAGAGAGAAACTCAGACGCTTAGCCCAGGATAATTGATCCAAAAATTATGGGTTCCAAGAAGGCCAACACTCACTTAAATTTAGATTTGGACCCAACTCCTGTCACACACACACAAATGACTACTGTTTCCTGGACACCCAGTCAGCACACACAATCGGTCCCTCAGCTCTGCCAGCCCACAGGAACAAAAGGGATTTTGATTCTGATTATTTTTAAACTTTAATGACAAATCCTTTCCTTCTCCACATTAAAAAATAAAGGCTGTGCATAGTACCATTAAGGGACTGCTCGCTGCTGCCTGGTTCTCGGAGGCACTTACATTGTTTAAATTTTAATTTCTGGGTTGAAATTTTTACTGAAAACATCACTATCTTTCTAAACAACAAAAACGTTTCTTCTCTTGTCACTGGACTGGTTTGTCCTTTTACTCATTCTCACTTTGCCTCAGTGGGAGGCCTTCCTGCTTCTCCAGGGCTCCTTCTGGAAAGCCCTGTGACCCGAATTTGTTACTCCTGCCCTGAGAAGGGGTTATTAGTACTATTATTACCATTATATCATTATTATGTTTGCTGTATAATCCAGAGTTTGTTTCAGGGACATTGAGAAGATTTAAGCCTTGAAATCTTTAACCACTCAGAGGCAAAGCTTCTCTAACTATGATGATGACAATGACTGTGACACAGCTGATGCTGATGACATCAGGATAGAATTACAGGACCCTTGAACACTTCCTAAGCATTTTCCATGTGCCAGATCCCGCTGCAGAACATCAGCTCCCACCTTCCTTCAGCACAGTGAGAGAGGGCTGGGGAGATAACTCAGCAGCCTAAGTACCTGCCTGGCAAGTGCAAGGTCCTTAGTTCCATACCCAGAACCCCAGGTGCTCCATGACAGCCATCAAAACTGGGCATGGTGGTGCATGTCTCTAATCCCAGCGTTGGGAAGGCTGAGACAGGAGGATCACTATGAGCCTGAGCTGCATAGTGAGACCCTGTATCCAATAAATAAATTAAAAGAAAGAAACAGTAGGAGAAAACTTAGAGACATCCCCACTTTGGAAAAGTGGCAGATTAGAGTCACTGTATGCACCAGGGAAGGGGACATACAGCTATTTACCCTTTGAAAAATGATGTTGACAACAGCAGGTACTGCTAGGAAATCAGATACAAAGGACCTAGTGAGATCTAAAGAATGACGTTTTTAGTTATGCACAAGGAAAAACCAGGAAGGTTTCAGTTAAAGAGAACATTTAAGATAAATGTGGAAGATGGGGAAGGATCTGGACATGTAGAGAATAAGAGAAAAGCTGGAAAGTATCGTTAATAAGGGAAAAGAAAAGGTGGGTGGGCCGTCAGAAGAAGGTGAAGGAGTTCTCAGAGTCTGGTGGGTATTAGACTGCTAACTGTGCTTCCCCCGTGGGCAGTGGAGTCATCCAAGTATTTTAATCGAGGGAGCCACTGACTACAGTTCAGCACTGTCACTGTAGTGAAGCGTGAAAGGGGGAATAGGGGAAGTAAGACAGAAGGCAGAGAGGCTGGAGGGGGCCTATGGGAAGATATTCTTCCCAGCTCTAATTCTTGTCTGGCCTTGCGTGCTCTGCCTGGGGAGTGGCCCTGGTCTAGGCCCTCCACTCTGGACTTCCAGGTGGCCCCAGGGGTCCCAGTTTGACCCTCTGATAGCTCTCTGCTGCCCCCTCCTGGCCCAGTAGCCCCTACCACAGTTTACTTGTAAGGTCTGGCCCCAGGATACAACTCCTGTTGTTGTCATTGTAAAGAACACAGCTGCTACTCCGACCAGAGCACACATTCTGTGTTGGGCATATTCATGTTTTATATATATATATGTATAAGGTGTTTACCATGAAGGTAAGTGGGTACAATGGTGTCCATTTTTCCTGTGAGGTAAGGGTAAGTCCTTTTCTCTGGGAAGATGACTAAAGCATAGGAAATCTCCAGTTAGGTAGGAAGGTTTTGCCAGGCACTTACTCAAAGATCCAGAACTCCTGTCTTAGAGCCTCTTCTGTCCAGATCTTGTGGGAGAACCTGTCAGAGTCCTCGCTAGGAGACGTACCAAGAGATACAGCCAGGGTGTGTCTGTCTCAAGAGGTGGCCTGGGTTGCAGGGGAATGAGGAAGAAGGCATGATTGTGTGACCCGAGGGCAATTGGAGGCAGGAGACTTGGAAATAGAAATGACAAAGGCCCGAAAGGACCCAGGCAGATGCCAGAGCCCGGTGTGAAGACTGTGACTGGCACAAGGGTTTAGGGCTGGCTTGTGTATTTGTTGGTTTTCTTAAACAGCTAAGGTTCTTACTGTTCCAACAGACCTTTCCAAGTTGATGTTTTGGGGTTAGGGCTCTGGCTTTTAGAAAAGTCCTATTAAAGAATTTTTCAAAGCACCTCTCAAGCCAGCAGCAGGCCGGTGAGGAGTCAGGAGACAGAATAGGCCATTTTAATGGAAGCGTGGGGTGGGAAGAGCGAGGCTGGGGAGCAGGCTGGAGAGGAATGGCAAGAGGTGAAAACTTAGTTCCCAGTTTTGCCTGGGGCCAGCCCTGGGCACAATGATAACATTTGTATAAAATAATCCACAGGAAGCCCAGTAGGAGAAGGCAGAGAGGCTTTCCTACCTGCCATTAAGTGCAGCCCGCCAACTCAAGACCTTGCCGAGATAAGCTCAAGCTGTGAATGTGTTACACAGAGTGTCAGACCAAGGATGGGAGGAAAGAGCTGGAAGTGTGTATGTGTGTGTATTTGCAGTGTCTCCATTTCCAAGACGGACTAATGAAAGGATACGAATAAAAATGGGAAGGAAACCTTTCAAGGAGCGTTACTCATGTTGTGTTGGCAGAAAATAGAGACCACGTTATGATCAGAGTTTTTTGTAAAGAGATGTGCAGACCAAATATGGTACTTGCTTATGCTTCAATTCTGAGCTAGACTTCTCTCCTGAGTGTAAAGCTCTGGGTTAACAGAATCATTTTCTTCATTTACTCCAGTTGGATCTCAAAATCAAGGGGAGACTTGGGTCTGTGCTATAGCCCAAGCTGTGGAGGGAGCCTGAAAGGCTGGCCTAGCTAATTGCTACTGCTCACCATGGAGAATGTTCTTTGTAACTGGGTCATGGGGTACTATCTGACCAGTGGACAATCCACCTTGGACAGTGGTGGTTCAATTGCCGGCCACCTGGTGAACCTAATAGTTTCTGTCTCCTTCCTTTAGTACACGTGTAGCCAGGTTGATTTGGCCAGGAGAATGGGCAGAAATGGGCAGCATAAAAGATATGCTATGTTCAACGCAAGGAAGTATCTGATTTTGTTCTCCACAGAAGGTATTCTAGGAGTAGGAGAAGGAAAGAGGGAAAGAAGAAACTGAAGGACATATGTATAAATAAAAACAGTATTTTTCTGGAACTAACTACAGACATTAGAGTTAAAATATACAGTAAAAGAAGTGGGTCATTGGAGAAAGGAATCAATGTTCCATGTTAATATATTCCTTTTATTTCTAGAGCTATCTTCTTTTCTTCAAATTTCCCATCTAGAAGAAATTCTCAAAGCAGATGAGTTGAAGAATCAGCTGACCTCTTTCTGGCTAAGGGAAAGGTGTGTCTTACTCACTGAGAGTCACTGAGGAATGTGTAAGTGAAGGTCTTGTCAACATAAAACAATTGGAGTATGTGGGATTAAGAATTAAATGCAAAAAGGTCAAACCACAGAACAGAGAAAAAAATTAAAATTAAAATTTGATTAAATATTTGGATTAGAAATGGATTAATGGTAAGTCACGAAAGGAAAAATTGATATCTAAAAATATAGCACTTCTGTATGAGAACAATTAACAAATTAACGTAGAAAAATAGAAAATTAGCATAAATAGCCATGGATTAATTACCTGATTGTGTGGAGATTTCATAAAAAAATTAAAAACTGAATTCTCAATGAGTGATATGGAGAAGATAGAACATGCATGAAAAGAGAGAAATGTATAATCAATAATTTTTTGAACAAAATCTCTGCTGAACTAATCAGAGCAATGAAATTGAAGATAGTAACTCTAAGTTCTATGGCCTACTCCTGGTTTTTTCCCATCCAACTTAACAGAGTTTAAAAACAGTATCTTATTTCAGGGTCAGTAAATCAGCTATCCTTTTAGAGTGCAGAAAGAAATGTGTAGTGGTTGTCATTTTTTGGAAAAGCACACAGGAAAAGGTATCTGGGAATTTGTTACAGTGTGAGTAGAAAAAGTCAAAATTCAAATATGTTCATGAAACTTTTTCTATCCTAATGAATTATTAGGAAAACCTTATCTCTGTATGAATCTCTCTGCATAGGGATACAAGACTTTATGCGTATTTCTAACAACCTGTCCAAATGCTCATAGTGTTGTGGTTAATTAAACTTCAGGGGGCTGGGGAGATGGCTCAGTGGGATAAGTGCTTCCCTGGCAAGCACAACAGCCTGAGTTCAATTCCTGGTTCCACAAAAAAAAAAAAAAAAGAAAAGAAAAAGAAAAAAAAGAGCAAACTTGAGCACACAATTAATACCACGTACAAGGAGGGCACAGTGAAAAAAATAAAGCAGAGCAGTGTGTGCAGAGGAGTGTTCGTGCTCTCACTACTTACTAAACAATTCTGAATCTTTCGGTTTTTGCTTCTTGGTTCATTGTGTTGCTTTTTTTCTTTTCTGTCTAAACACATATTATTCTTATAATTTTTTTTCAGAACTGGGGATTGAACTCAGGCCTTTGTGCTTGCCAGGGAAGTGCTTATTCTACTCAGCCATCTCCCCAGCCCTATTCTTGTAATGTTAAAAAAAAAATCAGAAAGAGTGAATGTGGAGTTTTGTTTGAACCTCACTGAAACTAATAAGCAAATCAATGGGGTTGGAAGTTAGGGGGAGAAACCTGCAGGATGGAGCCCACACCCCACTCTTCCCCTGTGGTGTGATGCTTTGTGATGTGGTCACTGGTATGACCCTGAGCTCTGAGGATGGACCCTGGTTGCTGGAAACCAGTTCCTGTACACTCTGCTCTATTTTGTTTGAGTAGCCCAGGCAGAAACCAAAGGGACCACGGTCACTCTCCTGGAGCATTGCCCAGTAGACTAAAGGGAAGCTCTTTGTACACATAGGATTTCTTCTCTCCCCTTCTGGTGTGAACACAGAATGGCTCCAACTCTTGACAGTTGGCAGCCTACCACCACGAAGGAAGCCATCCTGTGAGCAAAGCCAATACCAGGAGGAAGGTAGAGCCTGGAGGACCTTGTGGAACCTGCAGGGATGCGCCTCCTACCTCAGGCTTTTCCAGTAAGTGAATTAGATTGGTTTACTTTTGTCCTTTTTAAAAATATATTTGTAAGAATTCCTGTTACAGACTGACAGCAGAGACTGCTTCCCACTAAGGATTAAAGCTGTTCTAGGAGGAGAAGCTATAAGATAACTTGAAGACATCTGACTTCACAGTTGGGGAACAGAGCTCGACAAAGGCCTGGAAACCAAGATGAGCCTTAGAAACATCATGAAGAAGCAGTGGCCTAGAAAGAGAAAGGCCTTTAGAAATGACAACCAGCACAGTACAAACGTGATCCCATCATCCTTTCTCAGTCTTGATGACCCTCCTAAATTATGTGCATGGGGAAGAAGAAAAAATGCCATTAATTTTAATGTTTCCCAAGAGGGATCTTTACTTCCTTGCTTAACATATCAGCCGGGTTCCAGATTGCCTGGGAATCAGGGTGTACGTGGCTGGCCATCTGGACGAGACATGCCGTGGTCAGTTGTCCACGTGGTACTGACACCTGACACCCCCCGTGAGCTACCAGTTAGGGATAAAGCCAGGAGAAGTTTGGTAGGTCTAAGTCATTTCTGGCTTAGGGTTTGAGAAAATTCTCAGCTTTGGATTTTCAGAAGAAACTTCTCAGCTTACCTAAGAATTTCTCATTTTGAAATTAAATACACATTGCTCAAGTGTGTGTGTGTGTGTGTGTGTGAGCGCACATAATAAAACAGTGACTTTTCTATTACACACTAAGGTTCCAAGAAATCACCTGAACAAATCCCATTATTCACTTAATAATGTACACATTTCGCAAATGTTTGTCAGGGTCCTGTCGTGGACCAGGTACAGTACTCTAACTTAAGGAAGCACAAATAAGTTACACATGGGCCAGCCAGATAGCTCAGCAGACTAAAGGCAGCGTCCAGGGGCCCGTGTTCAATACCTGGCATGCTATGCTGTCACCCCCCCCGCCCCCGTGTGGTGATGCGCACCTGGAATCCCAGCACTTGGGAGGCTGAAAGCAGGAGGATCACCACGAATCTGACCTGCATAGCGAGGACCCTTAGAGCCTGTACGAAATACTTAAAAAAAAGAAGTTATACATGTAGTAAAATGTATTTCTTTAACTTTTCCTAAATGCCAACACTACACTAAGTACTTGTATCATTTTACTTATTATATTTTCCCTACTGAACATGCCCACCACATCTCGGCACTGTTATTTATTCTTGTTTTACAGATGAGGAAACCTTAAGGTCAGAGAGTCAAATTGCCCAAGATTGCACAGCCTGCAAGAGATGGAAACCACAATTCAAACCAAAGTTCGTATACGTATAACCTCTATGTTAGAGGAAAGACAGAGGTCGAAGTAATTAGTTGAATTCCCGTTGGGTCATGTGGGTGGTATAAGGAAGGCATAGGAGAATCTGAGAAGGGGGTCACTGATTCTGTGGGGGATGCTTAAAACAGAAATCATCATTGAGGCAACCTTGACAAATACAAAAATGACAGGTATCGAGGGGCTGGATATTGCAGCAGAGAGAATAACTTGGACGAAGATGTGGAGGTGAATGAGTGTGGTGAGCCTGAGCCTGAGGACATCCCGTGCTTGGCGTGACTGTAGAAAGCAGTTTAGTGGGGCTCCCACAGGAAAAAGGATGATGAAAAAGGCTTTGTCTGTCAAACTTTACCTCGTAAGCAAGGCCTTTGCCAACTGGTTTCCAGCCTGAGGCAACATTATGATATTTGTGCTTTAAAAATAACTCTTACGTAGTGTGCCAGGGGTACTAAGAAGGGAGAAACCAGATGCACAGAAACTTGTTGGTGGAAACTCTCCAAACTCAGGCAGCAACACTAAGAGGCCTAGACCCATCCTGGATTCATAATCGTTAGCTGCTAGTTCTGTATGGAGTTCTGCTTTTCTAGAGTTATGTATAGAAATGGGAAGACAGCACAATGTAACAAAGGTGACTTGGTTATCAAGCTCTCCTACCTTCAGTTCTTGGATCTACCATTTATCTAATAATGTATGAGCACCAAAACTTACTTTTCCCGTGTGTAAACTAGTAAAACACCTAGCTCACAGGCTATTAGGAAAGTCAGCTGAGCACTTTACGTTTCCTTCTCTATAATATTTATACTAAAAAAAGACACTTTGGTATGCATAGATCAGTTGTTAGTCCTACTACACACTGACAACTTCCAAAGTTGAACAAAAGCATTCAGACTCTTGACCCTAGTTTACTTTACTCTATGGATTTACTAACTTGTTCAAGTATAGTACTTGCTTCGACCACTCTAGCTATATTAGTCAGTGTAGACTAGGCTATGCTGCAGTTTCTCTGTGTTTAATAACATAAATGTTTATTTTGTGTTTGACTTATATTATTATCACCAGTCATTGGAAGGGATGTTACATCATTAAAGCACTCAAAGACACAAGCTTAAAAAGACCCTGCTATTGTGTGACTATATAATTTGGAAGGCATGGTCTCCAAGTATGTCATGGAATGGAAAAGGAGAAACAGAAAATACAGGAATTTAAGCAATCTTGTATTAGAAGTGGCACATGTGACATCACAAGTGACATGTGACGTCCCTTAATCTGAAATAGTCTATGGCCTAATCCTAACTGCAGGAGAGGTAGACAAATGTAAGAGAGGACTCATTATTTGATGAATGCTAATCAACTGCCCTCTGTAAGAGTTATAGCCACAGAACAATTATAAAAAATAAAAATAAAAGTTATAATTTCTTTGGGTTAGAATCTTCAACTATTCTTGTTTAATGAGTATACTCTTTCTTGTGCAATTTCTCATCACAGCCCTTTGATTCAGAGTAGCACACTGTGAAAGGTCCACACCCTTTGCAGTGAAAGACCTTTGAAATAGCAAGAAGCATCTCAGAAAGAACACCTAATTCAGACTCTGCATGGAAATTTGGTGTGCCAAATTGATGTGTTTTTTTGTTTTGGGGGGTGGTTTGAGACAGGGCATTGCTATGTGGTCCAAGCTGTCCTTGCATTCACTGGGTAGCCCCCTGGCTGGCCTCCAGCTCCTGGTTATCCTCTTGTCTGAGCCTTTTTAGGAATAAGATTCCAGATATGGGCTACCGCATCCAGCTATACTTTGTTTTGACTCTTGCTGATTTACCTAGAATGTCCTTATATGTTCATGAGTTCTAGGATTCAGTTCTGAGTAACACACTCATACACACACACACTGGGTCTGAGTAGGGATAGAAGTTGGCAGGACAAAGATTATCTGGTGGGAATTTGGGGAAATTTATAGGACAGAGTGGAAGCCACTGTCTCAAAAATGGCCAGCTAATGCAGATTAATGCATTTGATATGTCTAATAGATCTAATATAAGTATTCTATGGCCCTAAGCCAGCATACTTCATGTGGTTTCTTATCAGGTGTAAAACCATGAATGTGGAGTTAGACAAAGCTCATGGTGTGAACCAAAGACCTTTAATAGTGTTTAGTCTTTCTTTGAGAGTAAGCCCAAGAAAAGTGATCCTTTTAAATGTCATGATTCATTCATGGACATATCTATAGGTCTTGTAGGATTAAAGCAAGAATAGCTATGCTTAAATGCAAAGAACTATCTCCTAAGAGAGTCAGTTAGTAGCAGAGTCAAGTGTGGCCCTGAGGGAGTGGAATCACCCAGGATTCATCTGCCCTTAGAAGACTATATTGACCTGTGCCAGAGATGGAGACAAACCAGGCATTGTTTCCAATGCAGCAGCAGCGCCAGCCGCAAGGAAGTGGGCCAGAGCTCTACAATGGTGCTATGTGGTGGGGAGAAGCACTGCACCAAAGACAGGGATGCTAGCAGACATCGGAGCTCTTGTGCAGAAGTGGACGTCCTGTGGATGCCTTTCTGACCATGCAAGCCTTTAGGGTTCTTAGCCAATGGAAGGTGGAACACTTGAGTGTGATGCTGGCTGAAAGGTCTACTTAGGGGTTAGAAGCTGGGGGCTATTTGAAATTGAGTTTAGAGAAATGAAAGCTATGACATAACAATTCATAAAACTGGGGGTTGTGAAAAATGTATCCTGACATGTGCAGATAGGGAGTCCACGCCCAGGCAGAAGGCCTTCCTGAGCTCAAGCAGTAGAGTGGCAGAGGCTGCTTCCTACACAAGTTTCCTCACTACTACTAGCTCAGCTCTCTTGCTACAGACTCCAGCTACTCGCTGACAAATTTTATAATCTAGAATGTCCCAGGGTATAACTCTTCCTCAATGGCCCCTCCTTGTTTCCTCTCATACCTTTCTCTGTTTTCTTTTGTTGTATCTGATTTATCCCTGCTGTTCTGTATCTGAGTAGGGATAGAGGTTGGCAGGACAAAGATTATCCAGTAGGAATTTGGGGAAGAGTGGAAGCCACTGTCTCAAAGATGGCCCATTATGCAGATCAATGCATTTGATATACCTAATATATCTAATATGAGTTCTCTATGGCCTTAAACCAGAACACTTCATATGGTTTCTTATCAGACATGAAAAACCATGTATATGGAGTTTGACAAAGTTCATGGTGTGAAAACTATTTGACCTCTCTAAGTTGTATTGCATTATCTATAAAATAGATACACTCAGTTGTCTCACTTGGTTAAATAAAACAATTTAATGTTATGCCTTTTCCAGAGCCTGACATATAACAGATAATTAAACAATCTTTGGTTTCTTTCGCCTGTTCAAAGATCACTCCTACTGAAGAGGAATGCTCAAACAAAAGTACAGGAATGAGGAATGAATCTCAGAACTCTTGCTGGCTCTTGCCAGCCCACCTGGGTGTTGAGCAAATGTCTCAGCACTTACAAGCAGCTAATTGTGAAAGTTAGATACTATGATAAAAATATGTGGGAGGAAACACTGTTGACCTACTTCCTGGAGAAAGAGAAATATTCTGCCAAAACAAAGTGTTTCCAGAGAGTGGGTTGGTTTTGATAAACAATTAACTCGGGTGGATTTCATTGTGTCTGGAGGAGTAATTACAACAGCATGCTCATGCCCCTGGAGTTCTGTTGTTGTCACATTTTCCACGATAAAATCTCCTTTGAAAAAAATATGGGCTCAGAAACTTGGCTATAAAATAGTGCTCTGGCCTGAAGAATGCCATGAAAATGTTCATAGTTTATGGGTGACATTTCTACTTGGATCAAAAGATGTCCTATTGTTTCCAACTGGCCTCAATTAAATCAAGGTAAATGAAACTGTATTGCCTTGGGAAGTATTTCATGACCACCAAAGTAGAACAACTCTACAATTGTCCTATGGAGAACATTAGTCTACTCAACAGTTGCTGTGTGTACTGTCACTTGCCAAGTGTCTTTCTCTATGCCAGCTGTTGAGTTGGGTGTGTCTATAGCAATAGCTAGAAGTACAGAGATAATACACTATGATATAGTACAAAAAGTGCTGAATTCAAGAGACTGATTCAAATATAAGCTCTTTTGCTAACAGAAGTTAAATGTTTCACTATCCCCTACTGTGACATAAAGTAATTGGATTAAATAGAAAATAGGTTTGAATTTATAGGTCAATTCTGGTGGTAGATCCTACATTGAATGATATTTTGAGGTTATGCTCATGCTTGGTGAAAAGGAGCTTTGTGAAAAATTAAAAGGTTGCTTCAACTACTTTGAGTGACACCATAGAAGTAGAACAGGAAGTCAGAGGAAAGGAAGAATGTGAGAAGGAATTAAGGACATGGAGTTAGAAATGATGTGTTTTCACTAAACTTCTTTTTTTTCTGCTGGAATTTTTTTCTCTTTTCATGGTACCAGGGATCAAACTCAGGACCTTGAGCTTCCCAGGCAAGCACTTATTTTACTGAGCTATCTCCCCCATGCTTCTGGAACTTGTATAACTACATTTGCCAGCTTCCTTTGAGTGAGATCATGTGACAAAATTCTCACTAATGGAATGTGGGCAGAAATGTGTGCCACTTCTGGACATGACCCCTGAAATACCCTAGTTCTCCATACTCAGTTTCTCTAGCTTGATCCTTTGCTCCTCCCAGGTGAATGCAGAAAGGAGAACCCTGTAATGGAACCACTGGACAGAGGGGAATTGGGTAACTAGAGCTGTACTTGAGGTTTCCTTTTGAAGCCCTATAGGGCAATGATATAGGTAAAAATCAATTTTCAAACCACTAAAAGTTTTCAATTATTTGTTACAGTATTTAGCCTATTATGCCTGGAAGATTGTGGGAAATTACATGGAAAGTGGTCAGGAGCCAGTGAGATGGCTCAGTGCTGGAGAGATAGCTCAGTGGAATAAGTGCTTTCTTGGCAAATGCAAGGTCCTGAGTTTGATCCCTGGTACCACAAAAAAAAAAAAAAAAAAAAAAAAAAAAGGAATTGAAAGACTTTTAGGGCCAGCCAAATAGCTCAGTGTATTAAAGTGCCTACAAGCAAGTGCAGGGGCTGGGTTTCTCAGTCTGTCTTCTATTCTTTTTTAAATGTTTTTAGTACAGGGTCTATAGGGTCCCACTACATAGATCAGACTCCTAGTGGTCTTCCTGTTTTCAGCCTCTCAAGCACTGGGATTACAGGTGCATACCACCACGCCCAGTCTCAATCACTGTCTTAGCATGCTCTGGGGGTGGAGCCAGCATGGCTTGTGGTGCCAGGGATTGATCCCTGGTCCCTGCATCTGCCTAAGCAAGCTCTTTAGTCCACTGAGTTATTACCTCCTCCTAGTTTTGTTACCTTCCTTTGCCATGACCTCCCTTCTTTCTTTCTTTTTTAAAAATCTTATTAATTTATTTGGTATAGGGTCTGGCTATGCAGCTTAAGCTTGTAGTGATCCTCCTGTCTCAGCCTCCCAGGTGCTGGAATTATAGGTATGTACCATCACACCCAGTTTCAGTGGCTGGGCCTGGGCCATACACAGCATGAAGCACCGGGGATTCAACCCTGGTCCTCGCATGTTCCTCCCCTCTTTCAAGACCACTCAGACCTCAGGAATACTGTGCTATAGTGAAACCTGTCAATCAGGCAATCCAAAGACTCAGCCTCTGTTGGAAACAAGGTTAGAGTTTGGCTCCAGATTTGAGATAAGTGAAATAAAATGAGATCTTTATGGAGCAGATCAGCCTGTTCCTCCTCTTTAGGAATGGAGACGCTAATGAAATAAGATTGAGTTCTATGCAGTTCCTGGGATAGATGCTTGTCTGTTTTCTTAAACTAACTTAGGTAAAAAGGTGGGAATGGGTATGAGTAGCTATTAATGGATCAAGGCCGATGGAGAGTGGAATGATTCCCACTGGATCACGTGTCACCGATTCCCAAAGAACACATAATTTTTTAAGATGTGAATTTCTGATTCAACGCGTTCTCCTCTTGCGAAGACTTTGGGAGTGGTGCCAGGTGGATGGATTAACTTTCCAAGCCAGTGGCTGAAATTGGAGCCATTGTTTTCCTTTAAAATTGTTTGTCAGATCTTAATGTTTCAGAGCCGGGTATTCCAGATCTATCCCCTGTGCTGTTCACAGTTGGTGTGCTCTCAGCTCCGGGGTAATTTAGTTACATATCAGAATCCAACACCTTCTTACTTCTCTGCTTCCTCTTTAAGCAGCTTCCAAAGCCAGGAACAATGGAAAGTCTTAGAAATCCAGGATTAGCATTGTCTATTTTAAGAATATATAATACTGGGCAATATTGAAATAATGCCTGATGTAAACTAGTTGCTTAATAGCTGAACAAAACAATGCCTGAAAGAAGTAGAGTGACATTAAGGTCAGACAGAGACTCTGGGTCGGTAAAAGAAAATACAACATGAAAAAAAAATTTTTGATGTGCTGCAATTTGATTAAATTATACTGTAAAACACTATAGGTAGGAGTGAAGAATGAAAGTAAGAAATAAGGAGAAAGGCTTGGGAATGATAATATGAAAAAGAAACCAATGAAAGTTATTCCAAACAAATGAATCATGAACCTTTCTTTCTTCTCACAAATACAATGGAGTAAACTCAAGACTGAACCAGAGCTGAAACTAAGAAAACATCCCTTCTATAACCTGAGCAGTGGCAAAGTGGTGTTCAGAGTCACAGGCATTTAGGTAACATTTGAAAGAAAACACCTAGCATGGGTGCCTGACTCTCCTCAGAAATATTGTAACTGAACAAGAAGACAAGGGAGGAAAACCAGAACTTTGCCTGTATTCCAGATTTGGAGGCATTTGAACTAAGAGGCAGAGTGCTCCAGGGAACTAGTCCCACCAAGAACCTTTTTTCGGTGTTGATAAACATGGACCCTAACTGGGCTGGCATGGTTGCCAGCATTTCTCTTAACCTTTAGTAGGACAGAGAGTGTGAGAGGCACCCAGGGATGATTTCTTGGGACTCAGTGGTTGGGCTGCTCCAACAGCAGCACAGATAGGGTGAGGAGGGTGTGAAAATCAGAGCATGGCTGAAAACAAAGGCAGCACTTTTTACAACCAGTCACTCTGAGAGGGGAGCAAGCCCAAATCAAAGCTGAGTTCTGTTCCTCCCAAACAAGGGAACTGTGTCACCAGTATAGCGGTGCTATCTTTGGTTATTTCCAATAATTATAGAGAAAGAGAGCAAAGACAAAATTCTATAATTGTGGTTCTACAAAACCTCAGCTCCTTGTCCACACCCTTTGGGCACTTAAGTGACTACAGGGGAAAAAAATCTCATGTTCCAATTTATATTCCAAGGAAAAGATTCAAATAGTGTTCACAGCAACAGGAAATCCACACAAACTTGGGAAAAAAGCGGCTCTCGATACAATGGCCCTGTTCAAAGGCAAATGAAAAGAAATTCTTGTAAACAGGAGACCATAGTAAGAATTCAGAATAATACATAATACATGAATAAGTGAAAGAGAGACATATCAAATACACATAGAGGAAAATTTAAAAGACGATACATTTAAGGAAAGAGAAAAACATTTCACTTGGAACTAATTCACACACTTGAAAAACAATACTTTACAAAATTGAAATGGGAACTATATTATTCATTATACAACTGATTAAAATAGGAGGCAAACAGAGGTGAGGAAAGGAATTAAAGTGAAAAATAATGTAAGTTTAAAAAAGAAACATTAACTTTCAGAGACCTAAATTAATGTCTGAAAATGTTAAATCAAGACTAGGGAGACAGCATTGAGAGAACAAAAAGATGAAAAAAAAAATAGAAAAGAATGAAGTATCCATCAGCATGATAATATAATTGGGAGAACAGACAATGGGGGAATCATAATAAGTGGAATATAAACACATTCCAAGGATTACAAGAAGAAAAATTTTCCAGTTTGTTAAATAACTGATATTCTAATGTAAAAAGCTCACTATATTTCCAGAAGCTTAACAGAAATGAATTCATCAAAAAATAGCCCAATGAAGCTATTAAATTTCAAAGAAAGGGGAAAAAATTTGTCTACGTGTCAAGAAAGTTGTGTTATTGAAGGGCCAAAACAAATCAAGGTGACATTAAAATGCCAGAAAAAAAATTGAGCTGGAAACATGAAGTCTATGACCCGTTACGTTGCCACCAATGTGTAAACCAATGAAAGTTATTCTCAGCTATAAAGGATCTTGAAAATATTTGGGCTACTTGTTTCCCGAAAAATCTACATAAAGATATAACTAAGACAGACTGGAGATTTAAAAAAGATAACATAAGATTTCAGAAGTGGGTAAATCTGAGTATGGAAGGACAGAATTGAACATTAAATATAATCAACTTAATTACACCTAAAGAACTATGATAATTATGGTTAATATGGTTGATAAATGATACATGTTTTAGAGAAACATAAGGTAACATTAAGAAAAAATAAAAATTATAATAAAATTTCAAAACTAACATAATAAATTGGAGAAAAAAATCTATAGAATGCATTTTATCATGCAGGAAGGATTGTCCTGTTAATAGGTTGGGTTTCTAAGACATAGTTCAATCATTTTTATGCAATTTGATATAAAAATCCGAAAAGAAATGAAATGGTAGATGTGATATTTTTGGCTTTGAAGATAGAGGGAGGGGCCACAAGCCACAGCATGTAAGTAGCTTCTATTTTTATTTCCTTACTTATTTTTTGGTCCCAGGGATTGAATTTAGGACCTTGAGCTTGCCAGACAGGAGCTTATGCCACTGCACTCTCTTCCCAGCACAAGTAGCTTCTAGAAACTGAAAAGATCAAGGAAATGGACTTCCTTGGAGCCCCCAGAAGGACTGCGGCCCTGCTCATACTTTGTATACCTGTAAGTTTGGGCCTGTGACCTTCCAGATGTGATTTAGTGATTCTGCATTGTTTGTGGCAGGTAGCGTGGCAGCCATAGAAATAATTATATCAGGGTCTGGGAAGATAGCTCAGCAGTCTAAATGCCTGCCTGGTAAGCACAAGGACCTAGGTTTGATCCCCAGTACTGTGTGCTGTGCTGACCCTGAATCTATAATCCCGGCATTGGGGAGGAGATAACTCAAGTTAATTTTCAATAAAATAAACACATAAAACCTGTGACAGGTTTTCTTTGTGCCATATCAGATTGGCAAAGACAGATGGCATAAATACTATTCAGAGTTTTCAAGGACATAGGGAAATGGGAACATTCAAATAAGAGTTAATAGGGCCAATGAGATAGCTCAGTGGACTAAACCCCTTCTTAGCAAGCACAGGGACTGGGGTTTGATCCTTGGCACCACATGCTGTGCTGGGGTGCTGAGCCAATCACAAGACAAGGCGTGGTGTCACATACCTGTAATCCCAGTGCTGGGGAGGCTGAAAGCAGGAGGATCACTAGAGTCTGAGCCACCTAGTGAAAGCCTGTAAAAAATAAAACAAAGTAAAATAAATGCTGATAAGTAGGATAATACAAGGTACCTGGAAGGGAGGATTTGAAAGGTACATGTTTTATAATCTCGCTATTATGAATTTTTTATAGCGATCATTGGAAAAAAATTCAAGTACATAAGCATATTTGTTGAAGAGTTGAAAGATGTGGAAATAGTGTGCAAAAAGAAGAGCATGGGGGTAAATGGCAGTATGCTTATACAATGGAGTATACAGTTGTTTTTAGCTACATTGTAGTTTCTCAGATTCTATTAAAACATAGATTAGCCCCCAAAACACTTAAATGACCCTGTGCTGTTAAGTGAAAAATCAGGATCTGACAGTGGGGGGGTCTATAAACATATTCATCAAATCTCGGTGAAAGTTCAGTGGTTTGTTGTTTTACTTGTCTTTAAAAGTATACAAAACATACTTGTATGCAATTTTGGATTTTCCACAACAAAGATACACTTGATTTTTACAAATGAATTTCAAGTTCAGCAAAGTTGGTGAGCATTTACAAAGAAAACTTCAGAGGACTCATTGTAAAGCAGTGATTCGACTAAAATAATTTTGAGAACAAAACATTTCATTTTCTGGTAGCTCCTTATCAGAACAAATGTTGAATTTTCTCCTAACAGATTTCCTGTTAGACAAACATTTTAAAATAGAAACAATTACCTCAAGTTACGAATTACAAAAGGAATTGTCCTTTGGGCTGGTAAGACTATTACATGATTTAGAATCATCTCCCTTCCCTGTAAATATTTCCATTGGTTCCATGGTAGAGAGATCACTCTCTCTGGCGGCCCTGATGTAACCACAAGGGGAGTTAGTAGATTTAATGATGTAATATAAAGAGCCATAGCTTCGCTGAGGTGAAACAAGGCTTACTCGCTTTGGCTTCACTTCACAATATAGAAAATCATACTTCGAAGTGAAGTGACAAGCAGACTCGAACAGTACGTCCATGAGAGCACTGAGACTTGCCTTTTAGTGATGATTTGCAAGTCATTTTCCAGCATGTTCTCTTGGTCATGCTCTTTCTACTCTGTCTAAGGAGCTGCTTCAGGGGCCTTGTGGCTGGGAAGGGTCTGTGCAGATGGATGCAACCGGAGAAGCTCGGTCTTGGTCTATTTGATATATTGACCTTCTAGCACTGTTTGAAAAATCAATCTACTAGGTCACATTTTTTGTGCTCAGCTCTTGCCCAGTGAATATAAACTAAGTCTCCTGGTAGCTCAGCCCAGGATACTTTTAGACTGAGATTTACTGTTATTCTTTGTCCATAGGCTAAGTTCCTTAGATTCCTCTCTAAGGTGTTAGTTGAATGGCCACTCTCCATCTTTTCTATTAGTTAGTGTGCTATCACTGAGATCATTGGAAAGTAAACTTCATGGTGTAAATGGTTTCTTATCTGGATAAATAAGTCTGCCTCAGGTAACTGAGAGGCAGTACATGTCTAAGATTCTGATTGTGCTCACATTTTTGTTGATGTCATTGATGAAGTCAAGCATAGCATACTTGTCAATCTGTGAATAACTTGGAGCTGAAAGTGATAGTAAAATCCTTAGTTGAAGAAGAAGCAGAAATTTAAAAGATTCAGGGCTGTAGAGATAGCTCAGCAATCAAAGCATCTGGGTGGCAAGCTCAAGAACCTGGTTTCAATTCCTAGTACTGCATGTTGTGCTGGCCCCAGAACCTGTGCAGGCCACTGAAACAGGTATGGTCGCATATGACTGTAATCCCAGTGCCATGGAAGATGACACAGAAGGATCACTGAGCCAGAGCTGCCTAGCAAAACCCTGTACCAAATAAATAAAATAAACTTTGAAAAATAAAAAAAAATTAAAAGAAATGTAAAAGATTCAAACAGCTTAGAAAATGAGTGCAAAATGCATTTTTGTAAGGAAGTGAAATCCTCATTAAATCATTTGTGGTGATGCAAGAAAGATCCTGGGACCTCTGCTAGTCTTAACTGAAACTGTAGTTTGATATGAACAGTTCTCTTTAAGAAGCATATCAGTGAACTCTTCCTTAATATCATTCTTCCACTAGCTCAGTAAAAATTCCAGTAGGATGGGTATTTCTTGGACACTGTAACCAATATCATTGGACTGATTAAGTCTTTTAAGAACTTTACAAATTGTTACGTGGTGAGTAGATTCATACTGAAGCTCAGTGATGAGATGTTAGGGTGCTGGTTGTTATGGGCTAAGGTAGAAAGGAATATAGGACAAATCTGAGAAATCACAGGGAGATTCAGGGAGTTACAATGAGGAGCTGTGGCAATCAGGGTGGCTTCAGTCCAGTGCATCATGTCCACACTGCTCACACAAAGCATCTCTAAACTCTTGACATTGTTCATGAAAAAGGAAACCACTATTTTCGGTCTGTATAACAGTGAAGACAGAGGTATGGGAAACAGGACTCATATTCTTTGACCTTTGTTTATATAGTGAGTACTGTACAAGGTACTGTGGACTGAATGTATTGCCCCAATTCCATATGTTGAAATCCTAGGCCCTAGGTTACAGTACTAGAAAGCATGGTCATTGGAAGAAGATCAGCCCTTAGGAGTGGAATTAGTACCCTCAAAAAGGGACTGCTGAGCACTCTGTGTACCTGGCCAGCATGTGCAGACATAGAGAGACTATGTACAACTCACAAGAGGCTGTCTCCCTGATCTTGGACTTCCAGCCCCCAAAACTGTAAGAAATAAGTTGCAATTGCTTATAAGCCAGTCTGTTGTACTTGGTTTTAGGATCCTGAGTTGACTAAGATGGTAGACATGTCTGTCATTTTTCCTCTGTCGAAGTCCCTTGGGATAGCAAATGATAAAAGCAAAAACAAAACACTCCTTATAGATAGGTTGGCTTGAACAACAAATTTAGTTTTTGTAATTCTGGAGGCTCAAAAGACCAAAGTCAAGGTGCTGGTAGATTCAGTGTCTACCCAGGGCCCCCTCCTAATTCGTGGATGGCTGTCTTATTGTGTCCCCACACGGCAGGCGAAGTGAGAGCACTTGCAAGGACGCTATCGATGTGGTCTCTATCCCATTCATGAGGGCTTTATCCGCATGACCTAATCAGCTCCTAAAGGCCCTGCCCCCTAATACCATCATCCTGGGTACAGAGATTTCAACACGTGACTTTCAATAGGATGCAAACCTTTAGTTCATAATGAACTCTTATGTTTCTGTCCTCATACAAAAAATATATAAGGAAACTGAGAATTAGTAATGTGCAGAGAAATTCTCAGAGGCCTATAGCATACAAGTAGCAGAGTTTGAGCCCTGGCTTGTAGATTTTTGATCTGCCATATGTGAATTCTAGTTCCCCACATTTTAATAATTATGAGGCTCCATAGTACAATGAAAGGTGTTCTTTAAACTCAATAGCTGTCTGTGAGATTATTGAGCTCATTGGGAGTTGGCCTCAACTATCTCCATGGTTTGGACAGGTAGCACTGATGAAAGGGGTGCTGTGCCAAGAATTGATAGGTATTGGATAAAATGGAAAAGCTCTACTTTTTACACTTGATCAGGTCACTGTGGGAAAGTGCAGCCTGTAATTTTCATTTCCATTTTTAGCTAGAGTCGGAAAACTGACCTGTAGGCCAAATGTATGCCTTGTCCTATTTTTGTAAATAAAATTTTATTAGAAAGCAACCACTCCTCTTCATTTGCATATTTTTTATGGCTGCCTTCATGCTACAAGACTACAAATAGAGTTGAATAACTGTGATAGAAATATAAGGCCTGCAAAACTTAAAATATTATTTATATCTACTATCTGCATATATGACTTGACAAAAGTGTTTGCCAATTCCTTCTTTATTGTATATATCTGTTCACTTCTACACTTTTAATAGAATTTTCCCATTTTTCCCAAACCCAGGGATTAATATTAATGCTACTGTTGCTTTAATAAAGCTTTGGCAAGTTTGTTATTCATAGGCGTGAGCATTCTGACACAGTTTCTAGCACACGTAAACCTTTCTGGGTGTGCACCATAGCGATGTAATGACTTCTTGGGTTTCACACCCTTTTTAAAAGTTTTGCCTATGGCCATGGGGGAGGGGTAGCATCCTGCTCCTGTGCTGCAAACCTCAATTCAGACTAGAGAAGAGGAGAGCTCTGTGGTCCAGGGCTCTGGCTTCTTTGCTGTTACTACTGGTGGACTCATTAAAGACTTTCTAGGGCTAACAACCACCTGCCCAGACAAGAATGACTACTTGGCTTTGTTGTATAGAGGCCTCCAGGTCTAAAAATGCTAGTTTAATGTGGAAGTCTTAGGACTATTTTCAAGGTTGCAAAAAGTCCTATGGAAGTTCCCCTGTTCAATAGTGAAAGTCAGAGAACTGATTTTGTTCTCATGTTTTCCTTGCATTGCAAGACCATCTCAGAGAAATAAGCTGACCTCTGTGGCCCTGATAGTGACCCTGAGGCTGGCATATTTACATGCTTGCTCTTCTTGATCTTGTTTTTCCACTTATACTTCCATTTCCCTAGGTTTTTTTTTTTTTAATTTCACTTATTTTTGTTTCAGTGTTTGCATTTATGTAATATGGTCACTTCACTTAGTGGAAAGCAATGGGGCATAACTGCATACAAACACATATTCAGATAAATAACTAAGCCTAATGGAAAATGTACACTTGTACAAAATAAGACCAAGCCACCGAGAAATATGTCATAATCTCTATGCTTTGGAATGGAACTTCTTTGGCTGTCCCTAAGGGTCCTGGTTGTGTACTGGAGATCAGAAGTTCTGATTGTCTGATGGAAGGGCTTTTCCACACCTTTAGGAGGAACCCAAGCATGTAAATATGCCAGTCTTCAGGGTCACTATGGGGGCCACAGAGGTCAGCTTATTTCACTGAGATGGTCTTGCAATGCAAGCTAAACATGGGAACAAAATTAGTTCTCTGATTTTCACTATTGAACAGGGGAACTTTTGTAGGACTTTTTGTGACCTTGAAAATAGTCCTAAGACTTCTGCATTCATTCCATGAAAAGGAGTCATAAGCACTGAAAAGTGGAGCACTGCTCAGCTAAATCAAGTCTTCCAGACCTCGCCTCTTGCCCCGCTGTGGGTGTGTTTTCCTGGGCACCATCCATGAGCATCACTACTCTGCAAATACACGAGGGCAAATAATGCAGATCCTTGGAGGAGTGAGCCAAGGCTTACAGAGAGTACTGACGAGAAGGGAGACGCTGGTTCACGTTTTGGGCAAAAGAGAGTGATCTAAAGTGACAAACAGAACTGGCTTTGAGAAACAGGTGTGATGTTGATGAAGACTGTCACCAGTGCTCCTCTGTCCTCATTTGACACCTTGTACATCATGCATCTTCTGGGCTTCTTGATCTCAGCCTAGATTAGCTCCTTGTAATTTGAGCTAGCCCCTGCCCAGTCTCCCCCATGAACAGTTGTCTCTCTCTTAGAATTTTGTTTCTTGCATAGGCTCATGTGATAAGCAGATTTTTGTACTCTACAAAGAAATGGGTCTTATTTGAGTCAAGTCCTCTTCTAGGATCTACTCAGAGGCAACCCTGGGAACTTTTAGTCATTCTGACAACCAAAAATAGCTTGAGCAAAAAGAAGCTGAGCAGTGTGAAAGATTGCCAAACCAACCATCATAAGATCTGAGTTATGGATGGGCTTGAGGCTGCACTGCCCATGTGACTTTGAATAAAGTCATTAAGACTCTTCACATATCAGGTTGCTTATCTGTAATATAGGGTTTGAAATCCTACCTGGATAGAGTTGCTATAAACAACAGATGATTATGCATATGAAAGTATCATAAAACCCCCAAAGTTTGCATAAATATGAGATACTGTTTTATTACCAATAGTCATATTTCATTTCTTATCATTCTGAAAGTTGATGCAACACCATTGTGAAAAAGTGATATTTCAAGCGCACCTCTCAAAGGCAACCTATCATTCAACGCTTTGGTAGATCCTGAGCAGCATTTCCACAAACAGGATAGCTGTGGCTAAGTGTGGGATAGATGACAGTGTGCTTACATTGGTTCTCCACCGTTTCAGATTTTTACTCAAATAGGAAGTGAAATCAATATTAAAATGCACCATCTACATGACAGATTTTTTTCTAGACATTATCTTAGAATTATTTAATCCTCATAATAATCCTTAAATGAAATGCAATATCCAAGCCCTCGGGGCCTGAGACCTGGCTGTGCTAGCTGGCATGGACTCTGTGGGGCGATTCCCACACACTAGGGACTGCCCGTGTGGCTTAGATGCCAGTCCGGCCTGTGTCGTATCACAGCCTATCTGAGGCTTCTTCATTCATGAGCAAGGCATGCGCAGATGACACAAAACTCAGAATCATTGCTGGGGCTTAGGTGTAGGACAAAGAGTCAGCATTATTATTATTTTTTGGTGGAACTGGAAATTGAACTCAGGCTCTTGCGCTTGCCAGGGAAGCGCTTATTCTACTGAGTGGTCACCCTGGCCCTGGCCCAAAGTCAGCATGATTTTGGATGACCAAGAGAATGGGTGCAAAGTACAGAAGATAATGTAAAAGAGCAATGCCATCTTTTATTTAATGTTAAAAATTAATTGCCCAGTGAATAAGATAGAAAAGCCTTATTCATACGTATTTATGTCAAAAGAGTATCCAACAATTTAATAAATAAAAAGTTAAGGGAAGCCACAGCTGTTTTGCAATTGCTTACAAAGCTGAAGGGTTGTATTTGTAGAACTATTCTGCGCAGAGCACAGTGGGTGAGAGTGTGTGGTTATCTGAACTGAGCAAACTCATATTGCCTGCATGGTACTGAGATCCATACCACTGTTGAGTTCACCTGATTGGATAGACATCACTCAGTTTTTGATCAGGCTGGTGAAAGGTTCACAAACCAGAAAAAATAAACATATCATGTGTTTAAAATTAGAAAGGGCGATGCTAAAGGAAGGGCATATTTCATGGATAAGGCTCATAATGCCTGTCACCTAAAAATGAGATTCACTGAAGTCTTGTTCAGCTAGGGCAAAGGCCATGAAAAAGAAATATTAGGGATGTAAGAATTGGGTAACATGGGATTTAACTTATTTTTCCTATTGTTTTAGACAATGAAGCTTAATTTTTCTGAATAAAGCAATAAACTTATTTAAGAATATTTTATAATGTACAAAACACATAACTAAAAAGAAGAATTTAAACCATAACCCTGACATCCTGAGATCACAGCTAACTCTGAATTGGCTCTGTTAAGTAGTAGAATCATGCGAAGTCCAGTGAACTGAACAGATGGAGCAGGAAACACCTGAGGCCCTAATCTGTGTATTAGAATTCACCACTGGACACATTCAGAAAGTTCCCTGACTTGAGGCCAAGACCAGCGTTCAGCATTCCAGACCCTAGAATGTGACCAGTGTGGGGGAAGAGGGGAAGGATTATTGCATGTATTTCAAATCTTACATAGTGGCAACTGTCATTCCTTTTCAACTTTATTGATGTCATATAGTGCCTGAGTTTAGAAACACACAGTCACTTACTTTAACTAAATTTGCCCCCTGCCCTGGCATCAAAAGTCTGAAAATTGTAAGGTTCCTTTCCTTGAGTAGGGCTGAACGTGGAACAAGAGGATCAATATGAAGTCGTAGCAGGCCAATAGGATGGCCATTCATGAGGGTCTGAGGAGTCACCGGGACAAGCTACATCCAGCAGATAACTTAAGGGTCTAGAAAGTGACTATCAAATTTAGCATCTGAGTAGGGCCAAAGATTAAAAGAAAAAAGAATAACAGGAACTAAGTAGGTGACAAAAAAATAAGTGCCTGACAAAGATATCAGGGAAGACCATTTAGATTCCTGCAGAACAGAAAACTGTTCCACCCCATCCCAGTAAGGTCCCCCACCCCGTCTTTTTTTTTTTTTTTTTGGCCAGTAATGGATCTTTCTGTCAGGATCCCCTCCCAAACTTTAGTACTAATCTGTAAATGGTAGATACTGAATGGGGAAATGTGATTCAGAACAGGATTGAAGAAAGAAGTCCTTGTACGTGGAATTGGTTTCATATGGCGTCCTAATGACACAGCGAGTATGTTCTCACCCGGTTGGCGAGCGCACTGAGCCAGAGGCTGGCCTTTGATCAGCTGCAGCAGTGTGGGTGCTGAGAGGTAGTGGCTGTTGCAGTAATGCTTGCCCCACCCCAAGACACACCAGTGTCACAGGGAAACAGCCACACAATCAAATATTCCTCCCAGTCCCACAGTGCTGTTTCTAATTTTTTCTTTCTTTCTTTCTTTCTTTCTTTCTTTCTTTCTTTCTTTCTTTCTTTCTTTCTTTCTTTCTTTCTTTCTTTCTTTCTTTCTTTCTTTCTTTCTTTCCTCCCTCCCTTCCTCACGTCCTCACTTCCTGTTTTTCTCTGTGGTACTGGCGATTGAACCCAGGACTCTGCACTGAGCTATATCCCCATTGTTTTGTTTGTTTTTGTTTTTGTTTTGAGATAGGTCCTGCTAATTTGTCTACGCAGAACTTCAGTTTATAATCCTCTTGCCTCAGCTTCCCAAGTGCTGAGATTACTGTGTTTTGCTCCAATTCACAATTTTGGAACAATAGACAAGTGGGACTAATTCAAACTTAGCAAAATACAAAAGGAAAGAAATTGGGAGAAAGAAAAGATTCTTAAGGAACTTTTCAGTTTGTACAAGATGCTTTTGTTCCTTTCACATACTGAGTAGAAGTACTAACTCTGAAACTCTTAGAATTTTTTTTTTTTTTTTTTTTTTTGTGATACCAGGGATTGAACTAAGGATCTTGTGCTTGCCAGGCAAGCGCTCATTCTACTGAGCTACCTCCTAGCCCCTAAAATTCTAAGATTAGAAACTATTACATAGAATATTTATAGGTCTGTCATTCTTTCTTACCTATAAGCAACTTCAGGTTAAAAGCCCTGAAGGGCATCTCACTTTACTTCTGGTGTTCCAGCTGTTCCCAGGGTCAAGATCAACAACTGGGAGCCTTCCCTGAAAGCTAGAGTGTTTGCTCTGGCTCTGGCTTGGCAATGGCCCATGGATCTTTTGGCTCCTTTGATTTATTTATTTAGTTTTTAATTTAAAAATTTTTGCTGGTTGGGGTGAGTTTGGAGACAGTTTCAATGTGCAGTTCAGGCTGGCCCTGAACTCATAATGTAGCTCAGACTGACCTCGGCCTCATAAAGATCCTCCTGCCTCACCCTGCCAAGTGATGACAACTCAGGCATGCGCCACCATCCCCATCCCCTAGACCCTTCTAAGGGTAGGCACCCTCTGCCAGGGTGGCTATCACACACACCAGCAGAGCCCCAGAGACTCTTAGAATCACTGATTCCAAGTGGCTTGTACTTTCAGAATTATGAAGCCCTGGAAGCTTAAGTTGGAAAGGGTCATTAGAGGTCATCCAGCATACAGCCCCAAGCTCTGAAAAGCATTACAGTAGAAAAGAGAGGGACAAGGAGTCTAGCCAAATTGCAGTAGCTCCACCAAAAGGGATTTAATCCACTTCACTTAAATTTAATTTACAAGCGCTCTGGATTGGTAATGTTGTTGGTAATGAAAGCCTAAAATATGACTTAGTCTTTGATTCCAAATAATATCAGATTTCTTTATCCCACAGAGTGGTGTTTTTTTTTTTTTTTTTTTTTTTTGTTATTGAGCTTTGTTTTAATGGCTAACTGAAAACATAGTTAATGGTTTATCTTTTTTTAAACACCAGCTGGGGCTTCAGAACACTTACTATAGATTTTAATAATGAAAAAGAAATCTTCAATAAGGTAGAATACTCAGCGGGAGCATTGGAAGAGAGATGCCATTATAAAGGACTATGTCTGGTTTGGCCAAAATCCTACCTTTGTCTCCAGAGCTATTTTGCTGTAAATTTAGAACAGAAAAACCCTTTCTGGAATAAAAATGTAGCTTTGTTGGCTACAAGTGCATGTTTGCTGCTTCACAATTTTAGAATTAGACGACGGACTTATTTAGTAGACATCGGAGGGCAAAAAGCAAGAGCCCATAATTTAAAACATTCCACTCTACCACAGTCCAAGAAAAACACGGACCGGTGAACAAAACCAGCAGTATTGTAATAAGAAAACAACTAGGTGCATTTTTTCCAAAACCTAAAAACCAAGAATCTAAATGTATGAGTTACTGGCTAAAAATTCTATTTTCATGTCTCAGCTTTGAGCTGGAAAAAACAACCTAGACCTGATAAACATAGTTTTGAAAAGCGCACAAATTCTCCTGAAGCCCAAGGTGTGGACAGCGAGCTCACATGCATCCTTCTGTATTCAGGGGCACTTTCCATTGCCTGCAGGGAATCTGTGCTAAAAGGATTTTACTTTGCAAAGATTCATAGACTTCCCAGTCAGGACTGTGGTGACTCCTGTGGTTCCTTCCCCACAAGCCATTTGGCAATGACATTAAGGTATTTTATTTTTTTCTCCTAAACACTTTGAATATCTGTTCAAGGTTGATGGAGTTTTCCAGGGCAAATGATGTGGTGGTTCTTACACAGGTGGGCTTGCCCAGGCTGAAGGCAGGGAAGAGCCTTTCTTCAGGGTAACCCAGAAGCAGACACTTAGGCCTCTGTTCTAAGCCAGCTGGTTATAGCACAGGATGTAGCTCAGAAAAGAATACTTGTCTTTCTTTGTGTACCATCCTGGCTTTGATCCTCAGCACTATGAAAGAAGGAAGAAAGAAGGTAGGAGGCAAGGAAGGAAGGAAGGAAGGAAGGAAGGAAGGAAGGAAGGAAGGAAGGAAGGAAAGAAGGAGAGAGGGAAGGAGGGAGGAAAAGAAGGAAGAAGGGGAGGAAGAATAAGAGAGTGAAAGAAGGAGAAGAAAAGAAAGGAAGAAAAGAGAGGAGAGGGGAGGCAGGGGGAAAGGAAGGGATGGGAAGGGACTTGTAAGCAATGAAAAACAAATACAAAAGTTTATTGGTAAATCGCAGCCTACCTGAAAATTAAAAATATGGTCTTGCAATTTTAAGCGAGGCTATAAGTAAAGGCCGAGGAGTTCTTGTCCTATCATAGTAGAAGACCTGATAATAAAAATATCCAGGAAGATAAACTTTGGTAAGGCAAGAGAAAGGAGACAAGATCTTCCCGAGTAGATGAAATTTACAGAAAGCAGACCTGCCCTCATTAGTTCACCCAGGACGCCCTCCCTCCACCACACTCCCATCTGTGGGTCCTGGTTCCAGGCATCCAGGTACCGGGCTGGACACCTCAGGAAGGTTTTGAGTACATGAAAGACCAGGAAAGATTCTGCATAGCACACCTGAGCCCATCAATCCAAACCTCAGGATATCGCAGCCACCCTAATTTATATCACCCCCCCCATAGAATCCCTTGTTTAACAAGTAATTTTTCACTCCTTATGAATTCTTTTTTTCTTTCTCACTTCTCTGGAAAGAGAAAGCAAACAGTCCCAATTACTTGGCATTTAAATAAAAGAGGGCTTAGTACCTTTAACCAGTTGTTATGGCAAGAATGCTGCATGTGTCAGAGGTGGCTGAGTTCCCAGGTGCCTGGGTGACTTTCCTGGCCTCCAGAGCATTCCTTTTCTGTCTCCACTGCCTACATGTCTGGAGTCAGGCCTTTGGAGCACAGCCAGCAGAGAGCCACAGGCTGGGGCACCGCTACCCGCGGCACACCAAGCCCTGCGCTTCCTGCCTCTGGTGACTCCCGAGTTGTGGCCTCTTTAGAACTAGCATGACCACAAAAGGCCACCCATTCCTTCACTGCCCACTGGATGGTTCATTTCTTTGTCTGAATAGGAGAGAAGAGAAGGAATCCCACCATTGACAGGGGAATGGGCAACAGATGGATACAACCTTGGGTTCTAAGCTGTTGTACCCTGCAGGATATTAGCAGCATGCAAGGCTGAGGGTATTATGTGTTCCATCAAGACTTCATACCTATAAGCCGGGCGTGGTGGCGCAAGCCTGTAATCCCAGCACTTGGGAGGCTGAGGCAGGAGGATTGTTGTGAGTTCGAGACCAGCCTGAGCTACAAAGTGAGCTTAGGGCCAGCCTGAACTGCATAGTGAGACCCTGTCTCAAAAAGA